>VDFB02362857.1:0-42985 GCA_007258455.2 Sequoia sempervirens | reverse complement strand
TTTATAAAGACAATAAAAATGTATGGACTTCTCTCTTCTTTTTTGTTGACTTAGGGGTATCCCCGTGACCCAACCCAACACCCAGCCAGCCTTACCTTGGTCTTACATTCTGCCAAGATAGGGTCTAAAAGGGGTGAGCTGGGTGACAAAGATTCAAATTATTCTAAGTCACCTTTAATCCCAAAGGCAGAGGAGAAGGATGCTATGTTAATGCAAATGGATTGTTGGTCTATCAATCAATAGGTACAATAAAATCACATTATGATTTTTTTGTAAATTAGCCTTGAATTAATCAAAATATTCCAATCCAAAACCTCTTTCAAAGATGATAAAAAGGTATGAACTTCTCTTTCTTCTTTTTTTTGACTCAGTGGTATTTCTACGACCCAACCCAACACCGAACTGGGCTTACCTTGGTCTTACATTTTGCCAAGTTGGGGTCAAGAAGGGGTGTCACGTTGGGGCGAGACTAGTCCCTTGGGAATGTATGCAATATCTCACAACCCACATGCATCTGGTAAACCCAAACTTAGAAGTCAAACCCAAGACCATGGGGAGCATACCCACGACTTAAGCCTCCTCTGCTATTTGAGTGGGCTTTGGGACGAACCCAACTATTATTCCTTTTTAAGTGAGAGAATGAGGGTACAAAGATCAATTTTTTAATTCAATTTTAGCAAAGATAAATATGCCTCTAGCATCGTCAAATGATTGAAAACATGTTATGTATTAAAAATTGAAGGAAAAAGAGAAAGATAGAGAGAAAACATGAAGGGAAGAAATGGGCTTGTTAAATTAGATACAAGGAAAGATAATAGGAAATACATATAGATATAAAATAGATAGAATGAGAAGTGAAAGATAAAGAGTAAAAAAGGAAAATAAAAAAAAAAATACAGAAAAAAAGGTAGGGACATGGTGAGAGAACAAAAGAAAGGTTGTGACATAAAGTCAAAAGACTAAAAGTAGACAAAAACAAAAAAATATCAAAAAGGAATAATTGAAGTTAGAAAAATAAAAATAATAAAAAATCACATAGAGATGAGTTTTGGGTTGATTTTATAATACACCTATCTTCCCATTTGTAATAGTGTTATGCGAATGTCATGGAGGATATAAATTCTTCTAAGGCACCTTTGATCCAAAAGACAAACAAGAAATATGCTGTGTTACCTAATACGAATGGATTGTTGTTGTATCAGTCAATAGATACACTAAAATCACATTATGAATTTTTTGCCTCCAATTAATCAAAATATTCCAATCCAAACCTCTTTCAAAGATAATAAAAAGGTATAACCTCTCTCTCTCTCTCTTTTCTTGTTGACTCAGGGGTATCCATATGACCCTACCCAACACCCAACACCCAACCCGCCTTACCTTGGTCTTACATTTTTCCAAGTTGGGGTCAAAAAGGGATGAACTGAGTCACAGGGAATATAGTAATTCTTCTAAGTCACCTTTGATCCAAAGGGCAGAGGAGAAGGATGCTATGTTACTTAATGTGAAAGGATTATTGGTCTATCAATTAACAGGTACGCTAAAATCACATTATGATTCTTTTGTAAATTGGCCTCCAATTAATCAAAATATTCCAATCCAAAACCCTTTCAAAGATGATAAAAAGGTATGAACTTCTCTTTCTTCTTTTTTTATTGACTCAGGGGTACCCCTATGACCCAACTCAAAACCCAACCTGCCTTACCTAGGTCTTACATTTTGCCAAGTTGGGGTCAGAAATAGGTGAGTTGAGTCATAGGGATAGAAATTCTTCTAAGTCATCTTTGATCCAAAGTGTAGAAGAGAAGGATGCTATGTTACTTAATGTGAATGGATTGTTGGTCTATCAATCAATAGGTACACTAAAATCACATTTTGTGAATTAGCCTCGAATTAATCTAAATATTCCAATCCAAGTCTCTTTCAAAGACGATATAAAGGTATGAACTCTTTCTTTCTTTTTTATTGACTTAGGGATATCTCTACGACCCAGCCCAACACCCAATTTGCCTTACCTTGGTCTTACATTCTGCCAAGTTGGGGTTGAGAAGGGGTGTCAAGTTGGGAATGTATGCAATAACTCACAAGTCACATGCATCTGGTAAACTTGGAACTTGAAGTCAAACCCAAAACCATGGGGAGCATACCCACGACTTAAGCCTCCTCTGCTATTCACGTGGGCTCTGGGAGGAACCAAACTTCTATTCCTTCTAAGGAAAGAGAATGAGGATATGGAGATCGATTTTTTAATTCAATTTTAGCATAGGTAAGTCAATTACTATCTATGCCTCTAGCATCTTCAAATGATTGAAAACACATTATGTATTAAAAATTGAAGGAGAAAGAGAAAGAGAGAAAACATGAAGGGAAGGAATGGGATTGATAAATTAGATGCAAGGAAAGATTATAAGAAAATAGATCTAGATATAAAATAGATAGAATGTGAAGTGAAAGATAAAGAGTAAAAAAATAAAATAAAAGAAATAAATACGGAGAAAAAGGTAGGGACATGGTGAAACAACAAAAGAAAGGTTGTGAGGGAAAGTCAAATGACAAAAAATAGACAAAAATGATAAAAATATCAAAAAAGAATAATTAAAGTCAAAGAAATAAAAATAAAGAAAAAAAATAACATAGAGATGAGTTTTGGGTTGATTTTATAAAACACCTATCTTCCCCTTTGTAATAGTGTTATGCAAATGTCATGAAGAAGGATGGAAATTCTTCTAAGACACCTTTCGTTTGATCCAAAAAGTAAAGGAGAAATTTGCTATATTACTTAATATGAATGGATTGTTGTTGTATCAGTCAATAGGTACACTAAAATCACATTATGATATTTTTTGTCAATCGGCCTTTAATTAATCAAAATATTCCAATTTAAACCCTTTTCAAAGATAATAAAAATGTATGGACTTCTCTCTCTTCTTTTTTGTTGACTTAGGGGTATCCTCGTGACCCAACCCAACACCGAACCCGCCTTACCTTGGTCTTACATTCCCGGCCAAGTTAGCCTCTAGTAAGGGGTGGGAGCTTAGGTCACAGGATTTGAAATTCTCTTTAAGTCACCTTTTGATCCAAAGGCGGGAGGAGGATTACATTCATGGACTGCTGGTCTTACTGAATCACGAGTACAAATTAAAATCACATTATGATTTTTTTTTTTCTATAAATTGGTCTCAAAAATCAAAATTATTCCAATATAAAACCTTTTTAAATACTACAAAAGGTATGGGAACTCTCTTCTTATTTTTATTGATTCAGTATGCTACAACCCAACCCTAACACTCAACCTTTACTTTATTCCTTTATATTTGCCGTTGTCGCAAGGGATATCGATTAATGACTAGTCCCCGGCGGTGCATGCAAATAACCCGCAGAATCCCAACACACAACCCGCTTCTTTACCTTGGTTTTACATTTTGCCAAGTTAGGGTCAGAAAGGGGTTAACTGGGTCACAAGAATTGAAAGTCTTCTAAGTCACTTTTGATCCATAGGGTAGAGGAGAAGGATGTTATGTTAATGCAAATGGATTGTTGGTTTATCAATCAACAGGTACACTAAAATCACATTATGATTTTTCTATAAATTAGCTTCAAATTAATCAAAATATTCCAATCCAAACCTCTTTCAAAGATGATAAAAAGGCATGAACTTCTCTTTCATTTTTTTATTGATTCAGGGGTATGCCTACAATCCAGCCCAACACCCATCCTGCCTTACCTTGGTCTTACATTTTGCCAAGTTGGGGTCGGAAAGGGATATCATGCTGGGGCGAGATTGGTCCCCTGGGCATGTATGCAACAGCATGCAAGTCATGTGTATAAGGTAAATCCGGACCTCAAAATCAAACCCAAGACCATGGGGAGCATGCCCATGACTTAAGAATCCTCCGCTATTCGTGTGGGCTCTAAGACGAACCCGACTTCTATTCTTTCTTCGGAGAGAATGAGGGTAGGAGATCGATTTTTTAATTCAATTTTAGCATAAATAAGCCAATTACCATCTATGTCTTTAGCATCGTCAAATGATGAAAAACATGTTATGTATTGAAAATTGAAGGAGAAAGAGAAAGAGAAAGAGAGAGAGAAAACATTAAGGGAAGGAATGGGCTTGATAAATTAGATACATGGAAAGACAAGTGCCACGTAGTGGCTAGTACTTGCCTTTATAGTATTAATATAATCATTTTAAAATGTCACACTAATGTTTTAAATTTTTATTAGAATATTATGTAAATAATATATTAAACATTATAATGTAAATTGTAGGATAATGCATGTCTATATTCCACCTTAATGGAATAAAAGGTAGTTAAATGCATTTATACTAGCAATCACACCTTGGTGTGCAATGGGCATGTTGAAGAGGTATGGAATGTCAATTAGGGAAAATTTAATCCTATTTTTTGCATAAATTTGTGTATCAGATGAGTTAAATTTGGTTGGCCATTCAGAAAATGATATTGTTTGTGCAACAAAGGTCTCTAAAAATGAGTGAAAGAAAAGCTTTAAATCAAGAAAATAATGAAGTTCTATGAAGAGGGAGGAAGAGGGAGGAGAGAGATAGGGAGAGAGACATTTCTAGAGATGGAGTGGGAGAGAGGAATATAGAGGTAGAGATTAATATAGAGCCAGAGAGGAAGAGTGAGACAAATAGAGTTAGAGATGAATATAGAATGAGAGAGGATGAGGGAGAAAAATAGATAGAGATATAGAGAGAGATAGAGGGACAAATATATTGACCTTTCCCCAAGGAAACGTCAACCCTTCTAGAAGCTTCCCTTTTAATCATTTAAAATAATATATTATTTGCACTTTAAAATATTAAAATATGACCTTATAAATGATAACTTGAAATGGCCCCCTTTCTAATAATGAATGACTCCTCAAATCATAAAGTGCAAATATAACGTTATAACATAATATTAAAATAATAATTATCATTAAACTTGTCTTTAATAATAATTAAATGTTATATCTTAAGAACTCCTTATTTCATTAATTCAACTGAATCTAGGAATAGAAACCATCCACTAACTAGGTATCTGCCTCAAAGACCTCCTACCCATGCTCATTAGCTTACGCAGGTCAACCAATAGGCTAATCCTACCGAGAATTGATGCTCACAAAAATGGGGACATTACAAAACAAGCAATTTGAAGCATGGCTTCCTTGCATCCAATTGATGTGATTGGTGTGACTGTCGTGTAAAAATTCAGGTTCCAAACTATTGCCTTTTGGCTTATGGGTTTTGTCTTATTATCTTCTAAATAAATAAAGACTATTGGGTTTCCATTTATTTACGCATTTTCCCTTCAGTTATTGTTTTATATCAATTCTTGAAATTGTCGACGCTATCGTGCGACAGCACAAAAAAACAAAAAAAAAAGATTTTAACAAAAAAGTCAAAAGTCAATTTTGATACCCTGAGGGAACGTCATAATCTACTATCCTCCACAAGAATTAATGGCAATGCAATAGTTGATGTCCTTGTGGGATTCTCCACACTTCACACAAGTAAATCAGAATGATGACTTTCTCACAAAATTTCCATTATAAGAGATTTGGTAGGAACCCTCTACTCACTAGATCCCACAATGAGTAGCACCATATGACGTTCACCTTTTTATCTTGGAATGACTCACTTTATCCCTCTACTAACACCTTCAATCAAGGCACACTCATTTTAGTGCTTTAATTTATCCCAAATAAGGTTAGAGGTAAACAACTCAATGTCCAATGATTCTTGACATATCCCTCTGCACAGACAATATTGGTGTAAGAACCCCTACCGATTCTTAACTGTTTTTTCTCAATTTGACCCTTAGTCAATTTATCAAACACTTGTCAGGAAAACCTCTGAATTCTGATTTTTTGGTTCTGATATGAATTTATGAGTTTTGTTGTTTGAATTTCGGATTGTTTGTGATGCAATTACAAGTACCAAATAAGAGTGAACATAAAAAACAACTTAACCATACCAAAGGAACCCTTTATTAATGAAATATGAGGTCTGATTACAAATAAATCAGGTCTGATATGGTGTTTATTTAGACTGTAACATTAAGTACAGACCCTAACTATTTGAGTGTTCAACAATTATAACATACCCGGATGATGCATAGCTTCATTGGCAATGAGATAAGCAATGTAGAAGACCATATGATAATGAAACAAACTCAGATCTGGATCCCAACAAGTCTGAAATTTCTGAAGATAACTGGAAAGTCTGAAACACAATGCTGATTTCAATTTGGTGATAACTCGAAAAATGGGGACATTACAATTGGTCATCTAAGTTTCTAGACTTAGAGATCAATTCACTCAACACTAAAATTTTGAAGGATTGACAACATAATTGATGGTGGCCACAAAGAAAAATTTGATTGTACAACTTGGCAATCGAGCTTATGGATTGGAAATATTGATGGCAACAACCCAATAACAATGGTTAGTTTAGAAATGTAAAATATGAGTTTCAGGTCTAAACAATCAAGAAACTGGAAATCACAAATAATTCCAACTAGATATACTCAAGAAGCTTAACCACCTAATTAAACTAGATTATCAAACTCACGCATTCAAACAAAGAATTCACTTCTCATTGACCAAAAATGGTCATTTGTGGACATAGCTAAATTTTATTTCTTTCTTTCTCAAGAACACCAAGTATTCCTCAACAATGACAATATTAACTCCAAGTAACAGAGATATGACCTATATCACACTAATCCTAGAGGATCAATGGTTGAAAAGTTAATTCAAGACTCACCCTACAACTATAAATGCTAATGCTAGTGCAAAAAGGCTGAGAATGACCAACCTTGGTCCAAAGGCAGGCAAAGAAGCAAAGAAAAAAGGTGAAAGCAAGGCAGCTACAAAGAGGTAAAAATAGAAAGAGCTTCAGGCAAGGCTACATAAAATACTGTGGTAGAGGCAAACTGTCTTAAAATGAGGCTGGTTGAGGATGAACCAGCCTAAAGAAGACTCTGATTGTAATGGTAGGTGATAAGTTCCCCTACACTTTCGTTTGGGATGTGAGCATAGACAATATTGGTGTAAGAACCCCTACCGATTCTTAACTGTTTTTTCTCAATTTGACCCTTATTCAATTTATCAAACAATTGTCAAGAAAACCTCTGAATTCTGATTTTTTGGTTCTGATATGAATTTGTGAATTTTGTTGTTTGAATTTCGGATTGTTTGTAATGCAATTACAAGTACCAAATAAGAGAGAACATAAAAAACAACTTAACCATACCAAAGGAACCCTTTATTAATGAAATATGAGGTCTGATTACAAATAAATCAGGTCTGATATGGTGTTTATTCATACTGTAACAACAAGTACAGACCCTAAGTATTTGAGTGTTCAACAATTATAACATACCAAGATGATATATAGCTCCATTGGCAATGAGATAAGCAATGTAGAAGACCATATGATAATGAAACAATCTCAGCTCTGGACTCCAACAAGTCAGAAATTTCTAAAGATAACTGGAAAGTCTGAAACACAATGCTGATTTCAATTTGGTGATGCCAACTCTCCAAAATCTCCTCCACACCCTAGCGCTGAAGTCCAAATTGGATTGCAGGAACCCTAGGATTTAAAATATGATCAAATGATGTGAAACCCTAGGTGTGAAATCTGTATCTGCACTTTCCCCTTCAAGCCCTAGGAGTAAAGATGGAATCCTTCACAATACACAATACCCAAGTTGCCAAAAATTCACATAAAATCACCCAAAGCTGATAAAAATCTGAAAGCACTTCCAATGGCCTTCAAAAATGCCCAAACCTAGTCACCCAACATGGATAGATTTTATAAATTATTTTTGACCTCCGAAATTGCCAAAAACATCAAAATAGGGTGTAGAAAACCTAGCGCAGTGTAAAATAATATCAGCGATATACCTACAACCTAAGTCACCAGGTTCGAATTCGAATTCGAATTCGACAACATTGAAATTCGAATGAAATTCGACAAGGAAAAAATTCGAAAATTATAAAATTCGAATAAAATTCGACTTATGTAAAAATTTTATTTTTTTATAAATATAAGTAATATCTCCATACAATTCTCTAAATAGTTTAACATTGATACATATATTTGAATCATTACAAAAAGATGACACATTTATAAAATATAAACCATAAGAAACATGTGAAATCACGATTGTGAAGATGTTCTTTTGTCAAAAAGGTACAATAACAGTAAAGACTTTAGAACTTCAAAAAAGCTCCAAGTCATCAAGAGCACTTGGCTGAGATGCTAAATCATCATCATCTGTATCAGTACTCAATTCTTCATCTGCAAAGTCAGGCTCATCTGCATCTAGTGCTGCTATGTCTTCACGAATTTGTTGTGATGAAGAGTCCTTTGCTGATTTGTTCATGAGCAATTTTAAATTGCTGCGAACATAGACAAGATCTCCCAACTTTCCGGACAACAATTTATTCCTCTTTTTGGAATGGATGTGGTCAAAGCAACTCCAGTTCCTCTCACAAGCTGACGAACTTGCTCCCTGACTCAAAACTCGAATAGCAAACCTTTGTAGCTCAGGAGTTTGTGCTCCATAGGTCATCCACCATGTATATGCAGGTACATGTGTCATGTCATATTTGGCTGCTGACATTCCAAACATCCCTTCTCCTCTTTTGTATACCCAAAATTGACTTCTGATTAGTGCTGAAATTGATGGATTTGATTCATACTTTTCAATAGCTTCTAAAAGCCCTCCCATAATTTCAGTGTCACCTTCTCTATCAATAGAAAACAATTTAGGCTCCAAAAAGCAAGCTGCTGCATGTAAAGGTGTGTGCATCATTTTCCATCTGCAATCAACTACCTCCCATATCTCCATATATTCTGCTTCTACATTATTGAGTGCTTTTTGAATAGTTTCCTTACAACGGTCCATGCTTTCATAAAGCATGCCAAGGCAAGGAGTGTCACCATCAACCATACGAAGCACGTCAACAATTGGTTCACATATGAGTAAAACCTTGGCTGCACTTTCCCAGAAATTGCTATTCAGAATGATTTGCTCTACGTTCTTCCCCTTAGGACCTTTAGAAAGCACTGAGTGTTCCCATTCATTGGAACAAATTACAGACCTCAAAGCTGCCTTTTCTTCAACCACTCTTTTCAAAGTGATATAAAATGAAGCAAATCTTGTTTCACAAGGCCTCAACAACTCCCTGGATGCATGCCGCCTATAAAGACTCAATGTGAGACGATGATTCCTTATGAAATTTGCAATTGCTCTTCCTCTGTGAATAGCTTCATGTACCCATGGGAATTTAGCCAAGTCATGAAGCAACAAATCAAGACAATGGGCTGCACATGGGCTCCAATATATTTGTGGGTATTTCTCTGCAATCAGCTTCCCAGCTCCCACACAATTTGCGGCACTATCAGTTACCACTTGAACCACATTTTCCACCCCTATTTCAAGAATGGCTTCCTCTAATATTTGAAAAATGTACTCAGAAGTTTTCTTGTGGTTCATGGCATCAATCACTTTCAAAAACACAACACCTTCAGGACAAGCCACCAAAATATTTATCAATGGCCTTTGACATATATCTGACCATCCATCACTCAATATAGTGCAACCTGTTTTCCTCCAAGAGGATTTGATAGTAGCTAGTTTATCAGTCACTCTATCTTTTGACCTCTGCAAAAGAGTTGTCCTGATAGTCTCTGAACCTGGGGGAGTGTACCCTTTGCCAAACTCTGCAATTTTGTGAACAGCATTACGAAAATGTGGACTTCTTGCAACATTGAATGGAATAGCACTTGTGTAAAACAAATCAGCTACAGCATCATCCACCTCCTGTTTCTCTACTGGTTTCCAGAAGCTTTTCAATGTTCCACTCTCTGTTGATGCCCTCACCGGTTTGGATAAACCAGAAGAGGAAGACATAATAGATGCTGAGAATCTAGATTGAGACATATCCTCTTCAATTCTCTGTTTTTTTTGTGTTTTCATCATCTTTCCTCTAATTGAAGAGGACTGTTCTTTCTCTAAAGCAGCTCTCATTTGTGGGGTAACGTCAGGACATGCTGTAACACCTCCTCCTGCACCATTTGTAATACCAAGTAAATGGTCCATTGCCCTTGTTAAACCGCCAATAAAAGGTTTCTGACACTTGTTGCATTTGAGGTCAGTTCCATTGCGAGTGACATATTTCCATGCTTCCGCAGTTGATTTCTTGGGAGACATAATCTGCATGTTTGAATGACAAAATAATATTTAATATTTAAAAGTTAAAACATCCACAATTTTATTTCAAACATTGAGATAAAATATATAGATTTCTTATTTTAAATCTAAAAACAAAATAAAAAATACTAAATTTAATTTTAATAAACATAAATATATTTAACATATTTTTATTAACATAAAAATAAAATGAAAACACTAAATATTAATAAATAATAACTAATAAGTACTAGAAATCTATAATTTTATTAATATAATTTACAGTACCTAAAATCTATAAAATATAAAATAATAAAAATACTAAAATATTAAGAAGCTTTTAATATTAATAAAAAATACTAAATATTAATAAACTTAATAACTGAAACTTTGAAGTCTATAATAATATAAATATATTTATATAATTTACATTTTCGTATTTTACATTTACAATAAAAATGATTTGGACACATTATTTACTAATAAGTAAACTGTAATTTGTAAACATAATATTAATTTATTAAATACAAAATAAAATATTAAATCATTCGCATAAAATTATGGAACCCTAAATTTAATAATAATAATATTGGTGACTTAGGTAAAAATCATTCGCATAAAATTATGGAACCCTAAATTTAAAAAAAACAAAAAATCAGCTTCTACATTCTACCTCCTTCGATGGCTGAGGTCGGGTGATTTCGTTGCAGAAAACAGCGCAGATTGTGGATTAGTTGCAGAGGAACCGGCGCGGATTGTGGAGATGCCGAAGTTGAAGCAAAACTTTGTTGATGGCCGCAGGCCCGCAACCTACAGGGGGACGCAGAGTGACGGCCACTGTTAAAGCCGACGCCGACGCAAGTGACGGCCACTGGAGTCGTCGAAGTAGAGATCTAAAGCCACGATAGATAACAATTGACAAGCAAAAGCGAACTCTGAAAAACGAAATGACTTGCAGACACCGCGCGAGAAAGAGATGAAATAATATCAAATGTCGGCCGTCAGAGATATAACAAAAAAACCCTTAAAAAAACCCTAAAAAAAAATCGCTTTATGAAAATTTTCAACGCCCTTATTTGACTACCGAATTTGGTCGAATTTAGACGAATTTGAAACATTTTTTTGAAATTCGACGAATTTCGAATTTCAACATGAAATTCGGTCGAATATGGTGACATAGCCTACAACCAATGCATCAATATGGATGCCAAAATATTGCCATAAAACCCTCAAGGTCGAATCTGCATTGTCTTCCCAAAATTGCAAATACCCAACTTGGAATTTTGTTTGCAAATCTCTCCCAAGTTGCTCCAAACCCTAGCCAAAATTATATCAAACCCTAGCAGCTGTAAACCTGCAAATAAAGTACCATTTCCAGCTCCTTTTCAATGCCAAATACTTGCAATAAGCTCAATAACAAACTCTGGGTGGATTTACCTCTCCAAGTGGTGTTGGGTTTTCTTCCAAACCACTAATTTCTAAGGGTTTTTGTCCTTAGAACATGTTGAACTTGCAAATACAAGCTCTCCAAGTATTTTGAAAGAAATAACCAAATCCAAGATGCCCAAATGATCAGTTCTCATCTCCTTTTAAAAAAACCCTTGATCTTCTAGAAGATCCAAAATAACCTCCATAAAGCTTCTAGAAGAATATTTTAATATTTCCTAAAGTGACTTTATAATATTTTATTCTTTTATTTAAGTCACTTTAATTAGATTAATTAAAATAAAGTTACCTTTATGATTTAATTTATTTAGATAACTTTATAAATAATTAATTTAATATTATTCCCTTATAACTCCTAAATTAGCCTATGGGAATAAAATAGGCTAGGTACCTCCACAAGATGATCACTCAAAAAACAGGGACATTACAATTGGTCATCTAAGTTTCTAGACCTACAGATCAATTCACTCAATAGTAAAATTTTGAAGGATTGACAACATAAGTGATGGTGGCCACAAAGAAAAATTTGATTGTACAACTTGGAAATCAAGTTTATGGATTGGAGCCTTTGGCCATTTTGAAATATTGATGGAAACAGCCCAATAACAATGGTTAGTTTAGAAATGTAAAATATGAGTTTCAGGTCTAAACAATCAAGAAATTGGAAATCAGAAATAATTCCAACCAGACATACTCAAGAAGCTTATCCACCTAATTAAACAAGATTTCAAACTCATTCATTCAAACAAAGAATTCACTTTTTATGGAATGTACTTTCCAATCTCATTGACCAAAAATGGTCATTTGTGGACAGATAAATTTTATTTCTTTCTTTCTCAAGAACACCAAGTATTCCTCAACAAAGACAATATTAACTCCAAGTAATAGAGATATAACCTATATCACACTGATCCGAGAGGATCAATGGTTGAAAAGTTAATTCAAGACTCACCCTACAACTATAAATGCTAAGTTGGTGTAAATAGGTTGAGAATGACCAACCTTGGTCCAATGGCAGGCAGAGAAGCAAAGAAAAAAGGTGAAAGCAAGGCAGCTACAAAGAGGTAGAAATAGAAAGAGCTTGAGGCAAGGCTACATAAAATACTATGTGGTAGAGGAAAACTGTCTTAAAATGAGGCAGGTTGAGGGTGAACCATCCTAAAGAAGACTCCCATTCTAAAGGTAGGTGATAAGTCGCCCTACACTTTCATTTGGGATGTGAACATTGAGGTTCCAAACCTCCCAAAATGACCACAAACCTTGCTTGTTTATAGAAAAACCCTTCTACCTCAATACATCTCGTTCCTTTAGTTTAGTTGACATTGACCCTAACACCTAAATGGTCCCATAGGTTAATTCAAAATCCAACACAGCCAAGAAAACCTCCTGCTTGTGTGGAGTCTAGCTAAATAATAGGCCCCCTGGTGATGGGTTCAAGGGTAAATTCACTTGTAACAGCCTTGCTGCCTAGGTTACAAGTGGCAATTCCTCCTCAAGGGGGCAAGTGTGTGAAAGAGGATAAAGCACAAGCCAAAGTTGACAACCAGGTCAGTTGGGTGACGACAACTTAAACTGAATGGGTTAGTTTTTTTGGTGTGTTAATATATGTCCATTTAGTCTTGGACCCTCTTCTCTCAAAATTCAGAAAAAAATCTTCAATGGAGAGCAAAATATTGAAACATATTTTTCCTTTTCCCATTGAATATCAAATTTGTGATCATAAAGTTGTGTTGTCAAATGCTAGATAGACATAGTCAGAGAAAGAACTGATACTAGAATACCATTAAATAGGAAATACTCAAATACCACTGAATAGGAATGTCACAACGAATAATATGAGTAGAAAAAATATTTGCATGTTGAAATTGGATAATGCATAAAGAAAAAAAAC
This sequence comes from Sequoia sempervirens, assembly GCA_007258455.2. Lineage (NCBI taxonomy): Eukaryota > Viridiplantae > Streptophyta > Pinopsida > Cupressales > Cupressaceae > Sequoia > Sequoia sempervirens. The sequence continues at coordinate 29,434 of VDFB02362857.1, read as the reverse complement.
TTTGAAGCCTTTTAACAATCATAACCAGCTCTTTTTAAATGAGAAATGATTGAATACATGCATATTTTCCATGTGTTGTCCCTTGATGTGTCTAAGAAGTTACGGAGTAAATGCATTATAAAGGACCATTAAAATACCTGCTATAACAAATGTAACTATGTTTGAATCATCACGTGATACTACATCCTGTACATACATTCCCTGAAGAATGGATCCACATAACCGTTCTACTTCTTGAATCCATGGAATGAATATGAGCTCAGCCACAAGCCCCTTGCACCATCAAACATCAAAATCCTGTTGGTGGGCTAAGGCGTAATTGTATAAAGTTCCTAAAGTTGCTAAAATTGTCAAAAAGAAAAGAAAATTGTTCCTGATTGTAATGCACACTGAAAGGAAATGAAACAAGAGATGTAAACTACCCTTTGCAACCCTTCCCTCAAGTGTGTCGGTAACTTCCAACATCTTTTTGACATACCTGAAAGCTTTTCTAGAGAAGAAAATAAAGTAACTAGAAGGCATGGTTCCAAGAAGTCAATATAAAGTCGAGCTGAGATGCCTCTCTCGTGAAAAAGTTGTCTTGCAATCATCAAGTCATATGACATGTAAGCTTTCTCATCCTGGATACAATATTAGGAATGCTTCAATCATCAACATGACATCCAGCAATATAAATTATTTAATATCAACTCTTCTATGCATCATATTAGATAATGTGATATAAGATCATAACTTCCTAAACAAACTTTGAAAACTTGGCAATTGATCTTTGGATTAAAAGATTTAAAAAACATTAAAAACATCTAAAAACCAAAGAAAACTCATTATATTTTCCAACATCTACACAATGCAAAATAACTAAAACATCTTACCACATCATATTCTACAAGTGGTTTGACTAGAGGCAAAGTTGATAGACGGTCCAACAATGGAAGAGACCTGGTTAACAATCAAAATCATATGAGGCAATGGCATACACTCTTTTAATAGTTAAAGAAAAGTAAGTGAAGAGTAAAAAAATTTAGCATAACATTTACATTCAAGTACTACAACAAGGAAGCATTGATAGCTTAGCATCTATGTTACAAGAATTTCTAGGCATACTCCCATTTTGATACCATAACATTTTGGCTAATTGTCCTGGTCCTAATCCTTGTAGGGTCAGTTTGGGAAATAGCCAAGATGTTAAGCTATCCCCAAAATATCACATGCATTTCCAAGTAGTTTTCAATGAAACTAACTAGCAATTCTGGGGATCCACATAGATTAAGCTTCAAACAAAAACTCACCAAGAAAAGAATAAACTTATCCTAACTAATCCAGCCCTAACCTACACCCTCAACCTAGCCTACACTTGTCTAATTCCTAAAACCATAGTAGCATGACACTTGAAAAACCCACAATTTTACATGTATGTATGACTTATTTGACACTTAGATAGAAAAACGCATAGAGCAAAGGAAAACTAAATATTTTTGGTATAGGGTTAGGGTATTTTAAAATTTATTTGTTTTACTTTGAATATATTTCTTTTAGAAGTAAAATTTTAAACCAAAATGAGTTTTTAAATTTATCCCTTAGTGAGGGTTTAGGTAAGAAAAACATATGGTTGTGCCTAAAATAGTAAGCCATCATAGAGCGACATTGTCTTAGGGCCAACAATATGCTTTTTACAAACTCTCTTAGGTGAAAATAATAGTATAAAAAATGTAATGTCCCCATTTTTAGTACTATGCTTTCCAGTGACTGTTAGCCCATTCCTAGATGCCCGTAGGCCAGCTAGATAAAGAATCAGGGTTTCCAACTGTTTGGAGGCTTCTGTTGTGGGTTCAGGGGTTTGCATGTTGGAGTTTTGCAGTTTGGTTTATGGATTCCTTTTGGGTTTTCAGAGAACTTCAGAGGTATGTGGCGTGCATTTCAGGGATGTGAGATACATTTCAATCAGGAGTTTGCATGCAGGATTGGTCTCTAGATTCTTTCTAGGTTTTCAGAGAGTTTCAAAATGGTATGACATGCATCTACATTTGACAACTTTTCTGGACTTACTATTTTTAGTAAGTTGCGACAACTGCCTAGTTAGTGTTCAAAATGCATTTGGAGTCACTATTTTTATTAGTATGCTATTTATAGTAAGTGCTATTTTTAGCAGTTCAGTTTGGGCGTTTCCGAAGGGGGTTCTATTTTTAGTAGTGGCCGGTCATGATGTTGCTATCTTCAATTGGTCATAGTATTCTTCTATGGGTCTTCAGTTCGCTCAGTTTGGGTGTTTGGCACATACTATTTATAGCAGTGCTATTTATAGTAAGTCATCTTTGGGGGAGTTGGTCCCAAGCCATTATACTCGCAGCAGTATTATTACTCAGTTTATTTTCAGAGAGCCTAAGGTTGCAATATTGGTTATTTGCTTAATTTGACCACTTAAGTCATTTTATAAACTTATATTATAAAATTAAGTTGAGGAGCAAAAGTGGACATTCGAAAAGTACCTTGACCCTAGTGAAGCAACATAAAGTTGTTTTTAAAAGATAAATTGATATTATATTTCCTCAATGATGCGGGACACCTAAGAGAAGGAAAAAAGTTGATTTTAAATGTTTTAATATTATATCTCCTCAAGTGTGCATGCCTATGGGGAAAAAAGAATTAAAAATGTTTAATTTTTCTAAAGTGGTGAAGGGCGTTGGTTTCTAGGGAGAATTTGAGAAGCTTTTGGAGTCCAGTTGCCCTAGCTTCTATATATTTTCACTTTGGCTCTCATTTTCACATCTTGGCTTTGACAACATAACAGAATGCTACTAGATTTCTTCTAGAGTGCTTGGGCTGCGAACTGAGAACGAAAATCCTCTTCACTTTGGCTGGTTTCAGTGGTGGAATATCCTCCCCAATCAAATAGAGAGTGATTCTACAACAGGGATCACAAAGCACTTCACAGAGTTCAGTTTACAAGGGTTTTGGCGATTGAAAATGAAGGTATTCGACTATTTTTGATGTGATAGTTTGACGTTTTAGTGTGCAGATGCTTTGCATCATTTTGGCTTTGATTTGGCATCAATTTGGAGGGGTTATTTCTAGAGTTTGGAGTCTTTATGTGGATTTTCTGTACTTGCTAGTCGCAGGGCTGAAACTGATAATTTGCTCATATTTCCTCATTGGCTCGAGATTTCATTCTGGGTATTGCATCATTGGAATCCTTCGCTCAAGGCACCCCATTTTGAGTATTCACTTGCAGAGTTTGGTGAATATTTCAATTTTCTAAAGCAGGTTGAACTTCTCTAGGTGGCACACTTTTTTTGACATCATTGAGCAAGGATTGTTGTTGTATAACCTCTGTTCCAGTTCAATATCTAGTGCTAGTTGGTGGTTTTTGAGGCGTTGGAAACTCAAAGACAAACATTGCTTGATTACCCTAGGAGTGGGAGGTGTTTGGTATCATATTGTTGATGTTACGAAGTCATTATTAGGTCTGAAACTTCATATATCAGGTCTGATAACTCATTGTAATAATTCTGATTTTTAAGCAGAAAATGAATGCTCTTGATGTATATTGTTGTTTCTATTGAAAGTGTTGTACCCCAAAATTAAAAATTTTGTTACACTTAGACATTTTGAAGAAATGAGTAAAATTCTTGTTAAATCAGTCAAAAAGGTCAAGATTTGGGTGTGCATGTTTTGCATGAGGGGTTAAAACGAAAATTTTTCAAAATCTGATGATCTAGGTCTGCTCAGAGCAGCTTAATCTACAAAACCCAGATCTCAGTTTTTCATCCCTACTTTTTAGGAAAACTGCTATTTTCAAAAAATTTCTACAAATAGTAACTTTTTCTAGGTTTCTTTGGAAACAGATACTGGCAAAACTTTCTAAAAATAGAAAGTTGGTCCGTTAGAGTTCAAACTAATTTTGATTGGCTCAAAATACGTCCATATCAGGTTTGTGCAGTCAGAATCCCAAAATAATCAGTTTTTCCCTAGTGGGTCTATTCTGCTTTTTCAAAAGCATATCAGGAGCTCCGAGGTCATCAATGGAGGTCAGTCAGCTGCTAAGTGTCAAATTCAACATTCAGGCGTTCAACAGAAGGCGAGTTGGTGAGCAAGCACGAAGAACGAAAAAGGAAAAAATTGTTCTAATTTTCTAACACTGCCAGCCTTGGGCGCCCCAAGAGAGAATAGGCACCCATCTTTTTAGGGCATTAAATGATGAAATTAGGGTTTACGCTTCCAATCAAAGTTGCTCAATTCTCTTCCAGCTCCGCAACGAATCCAACGATGCAGTCATCAGATTATCCAGTCATGCGAGATTTGAGGCCGAACAGAGAGGATTCACACAGAAGTTAGAGTGAAGAACATGAAAATTATCAAAAATTGACTAAGTGTGAGAATTTTGGGCGCCCCTGGTGAAGAACGGCGCCCAGCTTTTTGGAGCACCTAACTCAGCAGTTAGGGTTTGTGAATGTGCTCGATCTCTTCAGTATTCAGCTAGCTCCGCAACGCCTGTCTCCGGCAAAGCATCCGACTGCCCAATCTCCAGTAGATTCAGAGCAAAGTGGTATATACAAAATGAAGGTTTCAAACTTGAAGATGAAAATCAGATGAAAATGACTTAGTCTTGAAGGTTTGGGCGCCCCAGGAGAGAAGAGGCGCCCAAGATTTCAAGGGGAAAAACAAATGAATTTGCATATGTGGCTCTAACATGATTTCTTTACAATTTATCAGGCTCTCCAACAAGATATCCAGCACATCAATCGAAGGTTGCAGTCGCCAAATACGTGAGGCTGAACATAAGGTGAAACAAGAGTGAAGTTTCAGAATTCATAAGCAAGGTGAAAATTTATGAAAAATGACCAAGTATAGTGAACTTGGGTGCCCCCAGCCAAGATGGGGGCCCAAGCTTTTGAAGGTTTAAAACTCACTGTTTGATGAAGTCTCTCCCAGAAGACCTCTCTTAAGATCTTCTTAGCTTCGCAACAAGCATAACCATCAGTCAATCTGATGCCCGGACCACCAGATTCGACAAGGTCATTTGTGGAAGAAGAGTTAATGAAGAAATTGAAGATCATAAAAATGGCTAACTCTGGACAAAATGGGCGCCCTTGGAGGAGAAAGGCTCCCATGAATTTGAAGGTCGAGATGAAGATTTTAGCTAGAGAGGCCTCCAGAACAATCTTCTCAGAACCGGTCTAGCTCCGTAATGAATCATTTAGCTTGCCCATCAGATTAGTTTGCAAGCCGGAAATCGAAGGCGAAGTAGGGGGTCAAAATGGTGAAAAGATGAAAATATCAAAAAATGACTAACACTGCTTGAAGTGGGCGCTCCTAGCCAAGAAGGGCACCCAACTTCTCATGCCTTAGTAGAATTTTCAAGATTTTCAAATTTTCAAAATTGTAAGAGGATGAAGCATGGGCGTCCAAGTTCAATGATAAGAGATTTTTAGGGTTTTGAAAATAAAAGCAAAAGAAAGCAAACCTAATTCAAAGCCTAAGTCTATTTAACACCTCTCTTCAATGTAATTTTCATTATTTTTGCAGGTAGCATTCAAAGGAGAAAGTTGGAGAAGCAAGTTTGAAGAAATTCTTCAAGATTCAAGAGCTCAGTTTGCTGGTTATTCATCAAATTTTTCAGATCAGCAACATAAACCCCTGCTTTTTCATGCTTTTTCATCCAGAAGATCAAATTTTTCAAGGAGAAGGCCAAGGTTTTCAAATTTTCAGCCATCTAGGTCTTATCACCTCATTCTTCTGAAGAAATTTTCAAAGAACTTCATCAAGTTGCAGCAGCTTCTTTTTATTTGCATGTCAGTGAAATCCTCAATGCATTCAGTTTTCAATCATCTAGGTCCTCTCAAATCAGTCTTCTGAAGAAAATCCATATCACAGCTTTTTTCAAGAAAGTTTCAAATTCTAGGGTTGGCTGCTTTTTCGATCAGCCATCAGTATTTTGCAAATCTAATCAACTGGATTCATTTCTAGTTGCATTCTAAACAAAACCCAGGTACCAGCGTTTTTCGTGAAAAATTGAAGAAATTAGGGTTTGCTGTTTTTTCAGTATAAAATCAAAATTTTTGAAAACAAACAATCTGAGTTGTCTTGCAACGAAATTCTGAGCAGAGCACATATCTCAGAAAAAATTTCAAAAAATTTGTCCTTTGGAACAAGAAAATCAGCATTCTAAAAATAGTAAGTTGCTCAAAACTTGTTTGAACCTAGGCGAGTTTACAGTCATTCTTCAAGGTTTCCGAAATGGAGTACATTCCCAATGTTTTCAAGACTGGATCAGCTCTCTATCATGATTACATCAAAACCGCTGAGACAGATTTGCATCACATTAAGCCGGTGTTCGATCTACACGCTTTGGAGAGCGCAGGCAACACTTCCATCAGAAACCTGGGACATTCTGGACTCCTCGCAGCAGCGTCTATCCCTATATCAATTCAGAGTCTTGAGTTCGTAATCGCTTGCATCAAGCATTACAACCCGGCTACTAGGGAGATTCAATTAGTTGATGGTTGATTGATTTGCAGTCTGAAGCCTGATATGATCGAGAAGTGCTTTTCTATTCCCCCATGGCCTGAAATTGTTAGTATCTCAAAAGGTGAATGTGAAAGGATATGGGAAGATGCATAAGGAAAAATACAACAAGAAGATTGTACTAAAGTGAATGAAAGATAAAAACATGAGACTCTGCCAAGTCACACTTCCATGATGTCAGCAAAGTTTGAGAAGGCAGCCAATGAGGTTGAAGATTTCCTTAGGTCAATTGCAGATGGTGAAGATATTTTGGAAAAGCGGTGTTTTGCTATTGATGGCATAGATGCACCGAAGCATCGGAGTCAATCAAGCAGTTGTGTAATAATTTTCCAAAAATTCTGACTGACACGAGGAATGGGGATGGTTCATCTTTCCCCTGATAAAATACTACTGGTTTTCTTCTCTCCTCTGCTACAATATCCTTCTTTTCATCCTTTCTACCCAATTGAACTTGATTGTCTTGGGAAAATTCCTTCAGATTTTGCGTTTGCTCTTGCTTTTGCTCTGTAGGCAGATTGAACTGAACTCTCCTTTTATCCTTAGTCTTTGACTCCTCAGACACGCTTGAAGATCCTTGTATCATTCGTACGAATCCTTGTGACTGTTGTGGAGTCTCCCAAGTGTTAAATGGCGCGTGAGGCACCTCTTCTACTACATTTGCGCTCTACACTAGACGAGACAGAGTGTTTATGGGAGGATTCCTTGATGAACTAGATGCTCCCTGAGATGTGTTCCTTGCAGCAGGAGTCTCATAAATGCTTCCCAGTATTGTATCTCTGACTTCTGAAATCTTCATTAACTCATATAAGGGAAGACTGATCTTCATTCTCTTAACTTCTTCCAGTACATAGGAACTTAGCCTCTTCACATCATCTCTTGGAAGATTCTTTTTTGTGGGCATTGCATTAGGTGGACAGGCTGCTAGACAGTCTGTTGCCCATTTCTATTTTGCATCATACCTTGCTGTCTGTACTCTGGAGAATCCTTAGGTACACTCGGATTATTGCTTGCATTAGGATTCGGTGGAGTTGAGAAATTGTTTGGAGGAATTGATCACGTCAGAGGCTCCTTCTGGTGATAACTCCTCTGATACACCTTGGGTGTTGCTCCTCCAAATGTCTAAAAAGCTTGCACCTCTCTTCTTCCTTCTACCAAAACGCTGTTATTGAGAGGTGGAAAAATATAGTTATCTTGGCCAAGAGGCTCCTCTGAATAACTATCTTGAACTTCTGAATATAGTTGAGCCTCTGAATACATTTGAGCTTCTTCCGCTTGATAGTTTGGCGCCCCCACGGGACCATTTGCCGAAGCAGGTGGAAATCTGTGATTAATCGATGGCGGCGTGTAACTCTGGTACTCAGGCGGGACATTAACTTCTTCTAGGATCAGTGCCTAGTCATATCCCTATACTAGGACTATCTCATATCCAGTGGTCAGAGGATTCTCGGTACCCTCCGTATTCTTCACTTCTCTTTTGAAAATATCAGCAACTACCTAAAATTCATGGCATTGGAGCTCTGAATGCTGATTCATATTATGCAATCTACACCATCTTGACATGGCAGCTTCTGCCAAATAAACTTTGTCGGTAAGACGGTTCTCTGGAGGTGATGGGTTATCTAGCGGTGACGGAACACCTCCATTGTTGGGCCCTGTATTCCAGGACCTGTTATGAAATCCTTGGTTATTACTTCGATACCCATGACTATTTTCTTGATGGTGTCCTTGGTGGGTATCCTGATGATGTGGAGGATTACTCTGGTATCCTCGATTGGCACCTTGATGCGATTGATAATTCTTTAACATGGACTGCATATGATTATTTTAGTTTCTGAGGTAGGTCACCTCAGTTGACAGCCTCTTCATTTGTTCTACTAACTCTTTCATTTCGTCTTTCTCCTCTTGAGTCCTCGTTGTTGGCACTGTGTTCTGGAGATAGACAGACTGTGTTGCTTGAGTCTGGGACAAAGGTATCCCAGGATGGAGAACTAATTGATTGGATGGTGTTTGTATCTGGCTAGCCGGCTGAGGAACTAGATTCAATGGTGGAATTTGTTGGTTCCATGTTGAGCTGAGCGTCTGCATTTGATTATTTGTCGTAGCTAGGCCAATGTATAGTGCGGGCCCAGTTATGTTCTGCCCTAAACCTTGACTCACTTCGACAGCCTTAGCATAAGCTTGATTCATATTTGTCGGAGTGGGGTGAGATTTCACAAACATTGCAGTCAAGGGATCCAAGGCTGAATAGTAGTTTTCCCTGGCATCAGCAACAACGTAGGGAGTACGTAGCCTTGTGAGAGCCTTCTGAAATCTATTGTTGAATGCATGGATGGGCTCTTTGTCTTGCCTTCTCACTTTTGTAAATTGGCGGAAAAGCTCTACAGGGGTAATGGGAATACCAAACTTTCTAACGAAGGCGTCCATCATCTCCCATGACCTTATTGATCCAATTGGCAAGTGAATGAACCAGTGGTGAGCTTCCTCTCCCAAGGAGTATCGAAAGAGTCTGCAAGCCATGTCCATATATGCAATCTGCCTATTGCGTAGGTGATCTTCGAACATTTTGACGTGGTCCTTGGCAGTACGGTTGACATCATTGACTTGGAACTTAGAGTAAAAATGCTCTGGATTCTTCGACATGTCATGGTAATCAATAAACTCAAGTGGAGACGGATTGGTAACCAACCACGTAGCACCATTTGGAGCTGGTTGACCTCCTGGTTAGGCCATTGCTTGAATTGGTTGTCGCCGCCGATACACAATAACTTGGGTTGGCTGCTGTTGAGGTGTGGTAGCCTGAATCGATTGTTGCTGCTGAATAAACACTGGTGTAGTGACTTGGACTGATCTTGGTTGAGCAAACCTTGAAACACTTGGTGGAGTTCTGAACAAACTCGAAATTTCTTCTCCACTTGTTTCTCCTCCACTTGACTTAACTCCTTCGCTTGAACGAACTTATTTCTTCTTCCTCGCTCGAGTAGGTAGATCTAACTCCACAAACTCTTTGGACAAACTTGGTGTGGACCTCAAAATTCTTTTCAACTTGTCTGGTGAGAATGAACTGATACGATCCAGGATGTGTTGATGTGATTTTTGTGACCGCACCAATCAGCCGAAGAACAAAGTTGTCCGAAGGCTACTCCGTTCTCTCTTGATCAAAGTATTCCGTGTGCTAAGATTGTGAGATAGATCACACATTCAACTCCAAGGTTCCGAAATACTTGGAATACCCTCAGTTGGTTTGATGTGTATTGTTGTGTTCTTACGAGGGGACTTACACAATTGTTCAGGCTTCTTGCAGTTAACAGTAGGTAGATGATTTGAAGGGGATTTTGTGCGTGTGATTTGGCAATAAGTTTGTTTTCCTAAAGCTAATCAGAAATGTGCATAAAGTAAATGAGTGTAAGGCCTAAGAAGCTTATATTCCATCCTAAATGCAAGATATGTGGAGCTTGATTTCAATAGACTTCAACCGAATTTCACCTAGCCTCACGTCGGACAGCTTCAATAAAATTGGTGCAATCTTTAAAGGGATAGCAAAATATGTTCAAATTATAATTTAGCATACATACACCATCAGAACGACGCATATAAGTATACAAATCACAATTGAAGTTAAACTCAAGATAATCTCCAGTGAACCACGCAAGGCTAACTTATCATCAACAAGCTGCTAGTGGTATGGAATGAAATGAAGCTACCTGTTGTACCCCAAATAAATTTTTTTGGCATTCTGTGTAAATTGAGCTAAATCTTGTTAAAATGCCATGAAAGGTCTGTTTTAGGTCAAACCAATCATAGAATCTTGGTGGGTTTCTGTCAAGGAACACATGTACAAAATTCTGAAAAATTGAAAATTAGGGTTTTTTCCCCTATTTTCAGGGAAATCCCCCGAAAATAGGACCTTCCCAGAAATGATCGAAAATGATTTTGATAGGCTTAAAAGGCTTCACGATCACATTGGTCAAGTCAGAATCATCAAAAGACACGTTTTACTCTGGTGGGTCTATTTCTCTTTTTCAGGAACGAAGTTAGGAGCTCCACAGCCATTAATGGCAGATTGGCCAGTACCAGGTGCTGAAAGCTAAGCTTCGAAAGCTTAGACGACACAACCATGGCGGAAAAGGTCGAAAAAGATGCTGTTTGACGAAGGAGATTCCTGAAAACGAAAAAGGTCAAAATTTGACTAACTCTGGAGATGTTACGAAGGGGAGATTGCTCACATGTTGAAAAGGCACCTTGTTCAAGCAGGGGCGCCCATGATCTTTGAAGGTCAAATGAAGTCAGTAAGATCATCTGAAGCAGTCATTCTTGACGTTTGACTGCTGGCTCAACAGTGAAACAAACATCCAGATCATCCGATGAACAGATCACTAGCAATTGCTGACGAAGCAAAAAGAGGCAGTTCAAGGAAATATCAGGAAACCACAGATAAACGACGAAGTTCTAGAAAAAGAGCCTTTTCAAAGCAAAGGCGCCCTTCTTTCTTGACCTCTAGATGCTGACCAATGACAAATGGCCTCCCAGGATAACCTTCTCAGCCCAAATAGATCTCGGAAACGCAACTGCAAGCATCAATACCTGACAGAGCAGTTAACGGATAATCTGGATCAAAGTAGGCAACTTGTCAGATGAAAATAATCAAGCTAAAAGGCAAAAGCGCCCTTTTCAAGGAGGGGTGCCATTATAAAAGAACCCTAATTTGAGATCCAGATTTCCCGAAGACAGTCATTCTTAGCGGAACAGAGCTGGGTACCTGATGAAACGTCATGTGAATACATCTGACTCTCCGATCAACGAGAAATCCAGTTCAAGGCACGAGAGGTCATTTCAAATAAGCTGAAGAACGAAGATTGAAAAATCACTAAGGCATTGGCAAAAGCGCACTTTCTTGAGGAAAGGCGCCCATTCTTTTGGAGCCCTAAACTCAGTTTTTTATCATACAGTCTCCTAGGCACTTCTTTCCAGTATGGATTCAGCTCCGCAGTGAATGTGTCCGTGACGTCTCAAGATCAACAGACAACGCCAGATTAAGGATCAAACAGGGGGTTTTCAAGAGAGAAAATACTAAAAACTTGCAAAAGATGAAAAGGGACGCCTAAAAGAAGTCAAAGGTCATTTGTTGACTAAAGTCAAAAGCTTTTTGAGTTAAAGTTGGCTAAAACGCTCCACGATTGGTGGAAATCACCTTTTTAACTTCAGATCAAACTCAAATCACCTTTTGAGCTTGTGTTAGGTCCCCAAATTTGTGGATCTGAAGCTCAAACATATATATTCAAGGAGATGGCGTCCCCTTTTCATTATTTCATTGCAGATTCAAAGATAAAAACAGCCACAAGCTCTCAAGGACGCCATTGAAGATCTGAAGGAGGTTTTCATCCGTTCTTCATTTTTATTTGCAGATCTGAAGCAGGAAAAGATTGCCATTTTGAGGATTGGGTCAGAGATAGTTTTTTTTGAAGATCAGATAAAACTTCCAATCCACCTTCTGTCTTTTTCCTCTCTTCTTGTCTTAGGTTTTCTTGCATCTGACAGAAAAAGCAACAGGCTACATCAGATCTGATCAACTGGGTAGATTCAGCATCATTTTCCAGAGAAACCCATCTCGACAAATTTTCCAAAATCAGCAAACTTGCTGCCCCTATTTTTGGGGGTTTTTCCGAAAAAGTTTCAGAATCCAAATTCTGAGGAACTGGGTTTGTTCAGCATTGAAGCACGAACAAAACCCATGTGCCAGATTTTTTCGGAAAAATACTTCTCGGCAGGGCGCTATTTTTAAGGGTTTCCGAAAATCATCTGAACTAGGTCAAGATTACAGTCAATCTTTAAGTTTTTCAGGATGCAGTACTCCCAGGTGCAATACGAGACCAAGACGGTCTTACTCCATGATTACCTGAAAACAGTTGACACAAATCTACACCAAGTAAATCCAGTGGTCGATTTGGAGCAGTTAGAAGGCATGAATCAAATAACATTGCAGAATATCGAAGAATCCGGATTGCTGCAAGCCGCATCAATTCCCATCACACTACAAAGCGTAGAGCTCGTAATCGCTTGTATCAAGCATTACAACCCTACCACCAGAGAAATCAGAGCAGCAGATGGAAGAATTGTTTGCAGTTTAAAGCCTCAGGATATCGAAAGATGTTTTGATATTCCCTCACATCCTAACAGCAAAGTCATATCATTGATGGAATGTGAGAAAGCTTTTGAGACAGCTAAGGACAAATGTCAAAGGATAATGGCCGAAAAATGGCTGAAAGTGACAAAGGCAAGCTTGCCTAAGTTGTTGGGGCGAGGAGAATGTAAAGACGAGTACGCAGTGTTAATCACTCTACTCAACAGAGTCACTGGAGAAGAAGATGGTCGTCAATTCCAGCCATGGATGTACTATGTCATCGCTAAAATCATTGGCAGGAGGGAATACTATGACTGGGCCACTTTGATCAGTGACACACTCCACCGACAAATCACTGGGTATCTGGAAGCTCATAGGTTCCACATGTGCTCTTACCTAGTATACCTAATAGCCTTCCAAGGCGATTTTAGGTTATTGAACAATGTGGGAACCTTAGGTGTGCAGAAGGTTCACGAGTATTTCACACGTCTTGAGTTTACTCAAGCGGAAAGACACTTCAAGAAGACAAGTGATCACTTCACCATGCACATAGTTCGTGAGCTTAACCATGAGATGCACGTGCGTATTTCACAGACAGCCAGAGAGGCAATGGCGGATTGGGCAGATTGGTTTATCCAATTTCCTACATTCTCCTACATACGCGTGTATGGCTACATTGGCCACCCTGCCATGCTACCAAGACACCCTTCGGATAGGGTAGTCTTCATGGAGTTCCTGAGACAGTTGTCCGAGGTTCATATCCACTTGCGCTTGAAGAGGAAGACAGCTGTTAACTTTCCCGTTGAAATGAGACTATATAGATGTGGATTCGCGGCGGATGCAAAGATGATGGGTCAAGAAACAAGGAGGTTCAACCTCAAATATCTCATTGATAGAAGATCCTATGATCCCAGAGGACTCTATGCAGCACACCTTGAGCAACACTCGTCACATAAGTCTTCTATGGAAGATTATTGGGTGAATTGTAAAGACGAGTATGAAGTGCGAAGAAGGAACTACAGCAGATTCAGACTCCCACAGATTGCTGATTTCATGTCAGCAGACATTGAGGGCCTGTCAGATGATGAAGGGGAAGTCATTCTCCCCACATTCTTCGCAGATTCAGTTGACTCCCAACCGCTCCCGAGAGTGGATTGGTATGCCAAAGAGGATACATCTATAGAAGAAAGAACGAGTAGAGTGGTTAGAAATAGCCAACTCTATCTCGACAGCAAGAAATCAAGGAAGGTGATACCTCACAGAACAGAGCCGCCACAGGTTCAGTCTACACCACCTTCCACTTCAAGAAGGAAACCTAGACAAAAGCAATGGTGCAATCCTCCCCGAGGGATGAGGATGTCAAAACCTAGAACACAGAGGACACCAGTGGAGAAAGCCACACATAGTCCTGAAATAATCACGGGTATTGCTGCCCCAGAACAAAGAGTAGAGACTGCTACCCCTGATTCAGCAGAAGTTATCACGGAGGAACCAGCAGCATTAGTTGTTGAAGAACAGTGGCTGAACCAATGGCGGAAGCAACAACAGTAGAAGCAGCAGCAGAAACGGTGCCTGTTATGGAAGCAGAGCCGCCAACATCACCAGTATCACAGCGAACACAGGTCCTCATCGACTTGGATTCGCCACCGAGAGACATTGCCCCAGCACAGTCTCATACATCTAGCATTCAAGGGCCTCACGTCCCTCCTAGTGAAGTTCGCCGAGATTCTATTTGGCTTGAAGGCTTCCTAGGAAGAAAGAGGGAAAAACCCTCGTATGAACTTGACTTTACCGAGTTCGACCACGTCCCACAAGACACGTCGGCGAAGAAGTTAAAGAAGCAAGTTCACATAGAAAGGAATGCAGATTGTGAGATCATTATAGAGACTGCCGCCCCACCAGTAGAGAAAAGCATACACGAGGTTCAAGTAGAGGACTACACTTTGTCTCAACTTAACCTCGGGAAGACTACACGACAGGTGGAGGCCGACCTTCTCGGAATAGCTTCGGTGAGCGTGCAAGAAAGGATGGCAAAGGATGGTAAGGAAAAGGCAGCCTTAAAGGCTGAAAATCAGAAACTGAGGTCTTACATAACCAGCTTGATACATGGCACACCAAACGTCTCAGCCCTACCAGCAGGACTACTAGATCTCCCCGCCGAACAAAATCATCGGCAATTGTTAACATTCGGCAAACACTTGAGAAATCAGGTGGAAGAGTTTGTTCTCAAGGGTAGATGCGTACTGGCGAACCTATACCAGTTACGGGATAGAGCACATGAACTTCGTGTGGAGATCCAGCAGTCGGAACAAAGGATTGCAGAAAAGAGGCTTGAAGACGAAAGTACAATTGCAGATTTGCAATTAGCATATCAATCAGTATACTCTGAGGAAAACAAGCAACATCTTTTTGCTTGGAAGGAACAATTGGCGTACAAGGTGAAAGCCTACGACGCTCATTCAGTAGAGTTGATTGATTACAGAAGGGTGGTTGCCACTATTATCAACTTTGCAAGAATGTTGGTAATATCTTTCCCTTGCATGGAATATCAGCGTGAGGGAGGAGAATACGTCGTTCAGGGATGTCATCCGCAATACCTTTCTTGACGATCCAGAGGGTTGTAAGCTGGCTAAGGTAGCAGCTTTATCGACCAAGTTAGAAGAGGCAGCATCTCAATGCATTGACTTCGGAAATCAGCTCACAACGGGTGAGGTCATGCTCCGACGCCACGTCATCATCCTACAAAGCATTAACTCCCCGGAAGCCGATGAAGTCAATCAATGGATTGAGACACTGTTGATTAATGGCGAGCTATAAATGCACCAGAAAAGGACGCCATACATCCTCCAAGTGGCATTCATGAGACTTGAGTTGACTTGACGCTTCTTTCCAAGTCAACTGAAGGTGCTATTAAATGTAGTTGGAGTTAACTTGATGCTTCTTTCCAAGTTTAACTCCACTTTCCTTAAATCATGCATTGTCAGATCCCACTAATTAAGGATGTCTAGTTGACTTCCATGATTCGTGGATCTTAGATCTCCACTAAATGTGGATGTCTATTTTGGAGGGAGACTTTACATTTAAGTTCACCTTTAGTTTGCTTTCAGTCAACTGAAGTAGTTTCCAGTTGACTCTTTGTTGACTTTCAGTTAACTGAAGTAGCTTTCCAGTTAACTGCTTGTTCCCCCTATTTAGGAATAAATCTTGCTAATTGATTGGCAAGAACTCATTGTTAACTCAAGGAGATTTTGGGGTTGCCCACTCCTTTGAGTTCTATAAATAAGAGCCTTGGGCTCATTATTTGTTTAACCTTTACTTGCTATGCAAAATTGCTGCGCCATTGTTGCCAACACTTTGAAAGCGAATATTTGTTCACTCTTGGATGAGAGTTCGTTGGTTGATTGTAATTGTGCATGATTTCGTGCCTTTGCTCTCCCAACTTTTGTAGTTCGTTGATAAAGCATTGAAGAAGAATATCAGAAGGCGCTTGCATTTTGATCATCTTATTTGAGTTATGTCTACGTCCTGTGTTTAATAGCTTGTTGTCTCATTTCCCTCCTCGGATAGGAGTCCCTCCTCCTTGGATATTTGTTATTGACAGTTGTCGTTTGATGTTGTTTAATGTGTTGACTTCCAAGCTATACTTCGGATAGGAGTCCCTCCTCCTTAGCAAGCTCGTTGGCCAAGGCATCGTGATTTTGTTGTTTCTAGTAAACTATTTCTTAAGCTCATACCTCGGATAGGAGTCCCTCCTCCTTGGCAGATCTCGGATCTAGTTTACCGTGCAGAGTGTTTGCTTGTACCAACCTTATCCCGGTGTATACCCGAGAGTTCAGAGCCTCGGTCATATCCTCTGGAGACGGTGAATTCAAATGATCCAACCATCCCATTCCCGCTCCTTTACCCTCATGCTCTGTTCATCTTGAAGGTATTGGATAGATAGAAGCTAGTTAGTCGTAGTTAAGATCTGCAGAAACCAGAGAAAAGCTTAGCTACGGCGCATTGTGTTTGTGCACCCTTGTGTCCTGCCGCTGAAGCATAAAAGATAGGAACTTTAGTTAACATTTCCCTTCCCTACGCATTGCTCCCAGCAGAGAGGGACTTCTCCTCTTTAAATAACGAAGAAGTGTTGCAAAACATTTGAAATAGCTGAACGTTTACAATCAGCACTCCAGAGGTGCTAATTTAAACGCCAACACTACCTCAATAAAACACCACACATCCAAAGTAAACTACTTGCATGAAATGAAAACTACGCTACTTTATGCTACTTGGATCCGAAAGGATGAAGAGACCTTGCTAGCAATCCATGACAAAGACGAATTCCACCATCAATGAAAAGATCTATTATCATGAAACTTTTACACAACAATCTCCACAAAAGTTTTCAAAGGGAAAAATATCTTTCTTCTCCACACTATGCTAAACTATCAAGCAAAATGTCTACTCTACTCTACTCTCTAGTCTAATCTCCAAATCTAATGCTAATGTCTAATTTCTAATGAGGTACAAATGAGGGGGACTCCCCCTTTTATAGATAGCCCAGTCCAATGGACGGCTAAGATTACAATCAAAAGAGTGGCTAAGATTAAGCCACCTCAACCCTAACCCTAAAAACTACCAGAATGGGGAGTGGTGTAATAAATGACCAAAGATTCCCACTCACTCCCAAAAATAGTAAGGCAATAAATGCCCACAATCAGTCTTCTAGAAGATCCTTGTCCAGTAGTGCATTCCCATTCTCCTTCTCTCTGGCTGCAAACTCAAAGAACCTGCCAAGTACAGCCTCAACTTCCTAAACTGAAATGGGTGGAACACAATCTAGCTGGAACTCTAGCACCGTGACCGACGTCTCATGTCGTGCACAAGATTTTCTCCAAGCAGCTAAGGAATCCTGCGTGCTCTGAATCAAATTGGAGAAAGTGGAGGTGTTCTCAAAGTCATCCTGTGTGAAGGTCTTCACCTCTGAAAAGAAAGGCACCAGCCTACCCCTCAAATTATCAATATTCACCTCATCTGGATTCAACCGCCTAGCAAATATGGCCTCAAAAGTGTTTTGAACTCCATCAATGATATTGGCCGTAGCCTTTCGTATCCTAGCTAAATCCGCCTGTGCTGCATCGAAGAAACCACGTCCCGTGATCGCTGAAGAATACCATCTAGAAAAATCATACCTGTCATTCTCCTGAATGACCCCTCCATCAATCAGCAACCGCAAAGGAACATGCCTCAATGCCTCAAGATGCTGAATCACTTTGCTCTGATAAACAGAAGCATCTCCCTAAGCATGATCAACTACCTCCATCTATGCCAAAATACTGGAAGCCTGCTGAAAAGCAAAAGCAAGGTCCTCCATAAACTTTTCTGTCTCAACACGAACTCCTGTGACCCACTTGTTTGCCTCCTGTGCCATCTTTCCTAACTCCAACAAGCCACTGATTGACTCTCTGGGTATCTCAGGTGGAAGCTCTATCACTGGAATTTCTTGCCCACGAGGACGAGACAACTGCTGCACATATCCAATCAAAGCCTTATGCTCTCTTTTCAATTTCTTATACTTTCCTTCCTTTTTGAATAACCTGTTCTTGAGGGCGAGGTAGGAGTTATCACACTCCTCTACAATCTGTGCACCTGTGGGGTGTCCTAAGTCCAAATTTGTGACCACATAATTCTCAGGTACTGCTTCATCTCGGTCACAATCAACTTGAGGCACGGCTACGTGAAGAGTACGGGAACCATCCTCCTCAGTGGATATCTTCGAAAACTTCCATGCTTTCTTCTTCTGTGGAGGCGCGTTGATCCTGTTCAAAAATTCTTCCATCTCAACTGCTGGATCAATCTCTTCGTTGGGGCTTCTTCTCATCCTATCCCTGAGCCAATCAGGTACTGTATACTGTATGTCGAATGGCTGTTGTTCTTGTGCCTCTACTTCTCAAACTTGTTCAACTTCTACATCATTCTGGCGAGGCTCATCGTCCTCAAGTGGTTGAGTCTCTCCTGAAACTATATCATCATCATCTAAAGCCGTCTCTAATTCCTGCTGAAACTGAGGGTCAGTGGTAGTCCCCTCATCAGTCTGCTGATCAACTCTACTAGGGCCATTGACGCTCTGGCCAATTGACTCTCTCCGTGGAGGCTGATTATTTTCCTATACCACTTGCACCTGATTCAATGCATTTCTTTGATCAGCAAACAAGGAAACCTCCTGTATACTTGGAGAACGTGTCTCCAATGGTGTGGGTGACTCAATTGCAACTCGTGGAGGCTCCGGCTGAACAGGCTCCTGCCGGACTGGCTCTTTCCTTCTGGATTCTGGACCTCGTGTGATTTGTTTCTTCCTGCCAATGGTGGGTGTCCTATGATCTCCCATCAAATTGTAAGTCAAAGCAATTGACCTACTCTTCAATCTGCTCACACGCCTATCAACCCATGCTCTAGTAAATGTCAGGACCGGAATAGAAAGTGTGTCCAAGTCAGCAACCTCTAGTTCTGACCAATCCGGGGGTGGAAGCGGAGTATCTCTTACTGCTGCATAGTCTGGATGGACAACATCCATGTCCTCATTCACCTGGTCTGGAACCGGAACAACTTCACACTCCCCAATCATGTTAATTGGCAATCGAGAGAACATTCTTTTCCTGACTTCAATCTCATCTGATGCATCAGCCCAATAATCCTCAATATTTGCCTTGTGTTTGAATTCCTCTGACAGTACCCATTTGATGTTATTATGCGGATCATAGTGTTGTCGGCTAGTGTGATATGAAAAGTGATAAAATTGAAGCTCACTCTCAGCCTCTCTAGCTGTCTATATTGAAGGACACACTTGATCTGAGTTGCCCATGACAATTGGGAAGTCAATTCCTCCCTTCTTCTTTTTCTTCTGAATTTTATCGTAGGCAACCAATTGCCTAGATATCTCTAACATCAAAATTCTATCGGTTGGGTACTTAGGAAGCCTATATGGATATGATGAAAAACCTTGCAGCCTTATGTAAGAAAACTTCGGAAACTGAATAAACCAGCACTCATACTTTTCAATCAATTCTTGGGCCTCCCTCGAAATCCTGTGGTGTAACCGCTCCTGAAGCAATCTCGTGATGTGCATGGTGAAGGCGTCATTGACACGCTTGTAATGGGTAGTGCTTGCCAGGTGCAACTGTGAACAAGCTTCATGGATTTTAAACTGGTGAGAGCCACAACCAATAGGTTCCTTGTATGAAATTCCCCTATACCTCGTCATACGAGCCAGCATATAGATGGTGTAAGAGCTCATATAAAACGTCTTCATCCTTCTCAGGCTCAGGAGCTGCTCATGCAAATTGTCACTGATCATCTCGGCCCAGTTGACGTAGTTTTTCCCTTCCAGCACGAGGTTGATGTAGTAGAACATCCATGGCTCGAAAATAAATGACTGTGGGCAACCACCAACTCTACTCAGCATCATGATGAGATCACAGTACTCCTGCTTCAAGTCCTCCGCTATGATTTGCTTCGGCAGCTTCGTACGAGAAGGCTTGGGATTGCTCATCCAGTGAGTATTGATCGTCTTCATGCATCTCTCGAATGCAGAAGCACACATTCACTCGGCTCGTTCTCTAGATTTGTAAACCATGTTTCTGTGTATTGGGATCCTGAAAGTTTCACCAATGGTAGCAGGAGTGAGGTTGGCGAGCACTTGGCCATCTGGTGACATAATCGATCTGTGATCCTTCTCATAATAGTTGGCACACTCCATTATCAGCTCCGAACACTGAATGGCTGGTGGGAAACCAGCAGCTGCATATAATCCGCTTCGAACAATGTTATGCGAGGTGGTCGAAGGTTGATGACTACCAATCCCCAGCATTCTATTCTTGAAAGTCTCTAGGTTGACGAAGCTTGCCCAACTTCGAAATGAATTTTGACTCTGGCATAAATGTCTTGCTCAGCTTCTTTATAACTGCCTGTCTGGATGCACCATTGTTATCTTTGCTAGTCGCCCTTGTCTGAGCCATCTGCAAGACAATAAACATTCATCACCAATTTAACTTAGAAAAATAAATAAAATACTTTGCAGGGCTGCCAGTCGACTTCAAGAAGTTTTAATGTTATTTCTCGCTTGCAAACCTCAACTTCTTTCTTCAACAAATTCGAGCCTCGATCACTTAGCAAATTCAACACTTTCAGCAACTTCAATCTGCAACTTGAACTTCTGTAAATTCATATTTCACACTTAGCAAGTGTGCACTTCACAAGCTTCAGCAACTTCACTATTTGAATTCACACTTCTTCAATCAGCAAGTTCGCACTTTTTAAACTCTTTGAAATTTCTTACTTCAAGGCATCCTTCTTAGCTTCAGCAATATGATTTTCCTCAAGCTTCAGCAATCCAGAACTTCCAACGCCTTTCACTCAGCAACTCTCAGACTTAGCAAAATTTCGAACTTCTTCAAACCTCAGCAATCCAGTCTTTTGCAACTCACTTAGAGCAAATCGAATTCTCCTCAGCTGTGAAAAAGAAGTGAGAAACTTCTCAATCTTATAGCAAAAATCGAATTCTAGAAGGAGCTAAGTATAGGCAGTGCATTAAATTTCCACTACTCCACTTCAGGAATTTGAATTTTCCCTCTCTGGTATTCCTGACACTTGTCTGAGAATCTCAACCTTCTAGAAGTTCAACTTTGACTGCAACATTTCAACTTCACTTTCGAAAATTTAAATTCATCTTTTAATTCACCAACCGGAGCTCTGTCACTTGAATTCGAATTTTACTTCTCTTCAGCTCTAGAAAATTCATCTGTGAAGGATTGGATTAAAATCATTTAGGCAACTCATTTCGAATTCATCATTCAAAGAATTTTTCTTTCAAAAATCATTTTATTCAAATTTGCCTTAGAAGATTTTAAAATTTTCCTTAGAAAAAATTTTCACACCCCAGCAATCACTAAAATTCCTTCACCCAAAAGTGTTGGCTAAGTGCTAAGACATGGAAATCCATCTATCATCACAAATGTTCAGTACCTAGAAGAAAATTTTCTCCAGAACGCTTCGAATCCATGGGTACCCAACAAACGGGTTCATTTCATTTTTAAATTTTGAACCTTAGAAAATATTATTCCACCAGTTTAAATATGTTCTTCTATCCGTGGATCATCCTGCTGTTCTGAACTTGAAAATTTTGGATCTACATCCTCCATTGCCAATTACTTTGACTCGCCACCTAAAAAATAACTTGCTCGGCTTTGAAAAAAATTCACCACCTTGAGAGGTATTTCTAAGGAGAAAATACTTTGCCTTAGAAAATTTTTAAATCATCTTGAAAATTTTGGCTCAGAAAAAATTATTTTGCCTTGGAAGTTTTTATATCCAACTTTGATCACTTTGCCTGTGAGAAAATTTTATTTCACTTAGAAGATCTTCCTGCAAGCACATCATATTTAATTTCCATCATCTTCAATGCCTTAGGAAAAATTCGCTTAGCAATTTTGTTCTCACCACCTTGCATTTTATTTCACATCTGGAAAACATTTTCACTTGAAGCTCCAACGCCTTAGGAAAAATTTTCATCACATCACCTTATTTTTCATTTCACCATCCTAGGCGCATATAGCACTTGAAGAATAAACCACGCCTAGCACTTTATTTCACCTTTGGCAATATTTTCTAACACCTTATAACACATATCACCTTGGGTGCATATAGGACTTGAAGAGGGATAACAACCACGCCTAGCATTTACCTTGCTTTGACCACACCTTGGAGTATTTTACTCACCTTTTACCTCATTCACCACCCTACATTCACTTTTACCACCTTCAACTTGGGCATATTTTGGCTTGCATGGAGGATGACTCTTCAACTTCTCCGTTTTTGTCTTCATATGCCTTCATTTCCTCATAGGTGAAGGATGAAAATTGTTGACTTGTTGACTTCCTTGAATTTGGGCGCATTTCTTATGTAGAGGAGGACGAATTTCTTTGACTCCTTTGACCTTTGTTGCATGGGCGCATTTGAGAGGGGGAGGAGGATAAACTTTTTCCAACGCCATCTTGTGACTCTTCGCCTACCTTATTTTTGTCTTGGCATGGCCCCATTTGGGCGCATTTGAGCATATGTGCAGGATTAAACTTGTTGACTACTTTGACTCACTTGCAATTTGGGCGCATTTCCACCTATGTGCAGGATGGGCGCATTTGGAGGGTGGTGGAGGATAACTTCAACACTTAGAAAATTTTTAACTCTCATGCTTCAAGGTGGGCGCATTTTGCCATAGCTGCAGGATGAAAAACGTTGACTTTCCTTGACTTTCCAAGCATGGGCGCATTTTAGCCTAGGAGGTGGACGAAATTTCATACTTAGAATTTTTATGCTTTCACCTTGAGTTGGGCGCATTTTGGCTAAGCAGGAGGACGAGTTTTTAACTTAGAATTTTCTCCATGCCTCTTCATCAACTTGGGCGCATTTTCAGGTAGCTGCAGGATGAAGCCCAATACTTAGCCATTTTTTTCTCGTTTTCGCCAGCTTCTCTGTGCCTTACTATTTATAGTAAGTCTCCCGATTTTGCATCTCTGGAGCTTAGAATGATTTGAAATTTCAAACACTGCCTCCTCACAACCTTGTTACCCTGTTGACACTGCTATTTTTAGTCGGCCTGCTATTTTTAGCCCATTTCTGAAGGTGATTTGCTATAAATAGTAACTGCTTGCTTTTGATATCTCCACAGCTCCGAGCTCCGATTGACTTGAGATTTGAATGACGCGCTCCTCACCACGTGACCTGCCTGTCGACATAGGCGCATGCAACTGATTTGCTATTTTTAGCCTGTTTCCAAAATGACTTACTATAAATAGTAAGTGCTCCGTTTGACTTCAAATTTCACCAGCAGTGAAGGATGCTGATCGCGGTGGTTTAGATCGGTTTTCGAAAATTCTAACATTTTGCCCTTCTTTTCAGGTCCCGAAGCTGGAAACCCTAATTTGTTCTGCATGCATATCAAATGGTCTCCGTTTGTTCTCGTTTCTGTTGCATTGCGATGAGCTTGTGATTCTGAAGTGCTGGGAGGCAGCTGCCGGGACGCACCTGCTAAAAATAGTAAGTTCCTTAATAAGTGATTATCTCCGTTTGCATGTCACACCATTGCGAAGCCCTCGAAAAACCCACAAGGAATCATCCGACATGCAAAGAAAACCCTGACATGCAAACCCTAAAAATAGCCTCGAAAGACTGAGTTCTAAAAGTTGTTATCTCACTTTGCATGTCACACCTCCGCGAAGGTCGCGAAAAACCCAAAAGGAATATGCAGACATGCGTTGAAAAACTCTGCATCTAAGCCCTAAAATCAGCTCCGGAAGCTGAACTGCTAAAAATAGTAAGTTGTCTATTTTTGCTCAAATTTTGCATGCGAGCAGCTTGATGTGTTCTGAACACAGTGTGACAGTCGGAATTTTGAAAATGCTGACGGATTGCCTGTAATTGCATACTTACTAAAAATAGTAAGTAGTTAGAATCTGATGAAAATTTGCTAAGAGCCTGCTAGAAGCACACTGACAACAATGTTAGTCTCTGTTTTCAATTTATTCACTTCGTTCAACCTCGAACTGACCAAAAGACTCAAAACCCTAATTTTCAGACTTGGCCAAATTTCACTCGTTTAAGCTCAAAGACGGGAACGTCCCCGGAAAGCAAACCTCAGAAAAGAGATAGATAGAGAGAGAGAGACAAGAACCAAAGCCAAAAAGACCAGAATGGAGCAAAAATTAGGGGGTCCCCATTTTGAATGGGGCAATGTGTGAAAAGGTCACAACACTTCTTGACTCTATAAAACTTCATTTTGGGCCTCATTTGCACATCTTTGGAGTTGACACCATAACAAGATGTTGCTAGACTATTTCCAGAATGTTGCTGCTGCGTGTTGAGGATGAAAACCCTCATCATTTGGAGCTGGTTTCCGTGATGAGAGATCCACCCTAGCTAGGTTTGGTGTGGTTCTACCTCAAGAATCACCTAGGGCTTCACAGAGTCTCAGTTTTACAAGTGGAAAGATGAAGATCTTTAAGTATTTTTGAAGTGGGTTTTGGTTTTCAGTGTTGGGTTTTTGGCACAATATTGGGTTTTGATTTAGTTGATGATTTGGAGCTGTTACAGTTGTTTTAAATCCTTTTTCCTGAAATCTGGAAACATATCTTACAAGGGCCTGTAATTGGAAAAAGATTCATAACTTCATGCACATCAGAGGGTCCGTTTTAGGTATTGCTCCTTTGGTTTCCTCTTTCCAAGGCATCCCCTTTCATGTATTAACTTGCATTTATTGGAAGAAACCTGATTTTCTAGGGCAGATCACCCTACCTCAGTAAGCCGCTCCTCTTTGGTGTTTTTTGGGTTATTTTGGCCTGCTGTTGTATAAGCCTCCTCCTGCTAAAAACGGGTTGGTTAAGCTGGTTATTGGTGCTGATTTGCAAGAGGTTTGTGGGCTTACACTTTGGTGATGAATGATGCAAAACTGAAGTGATTTATGCTGCTGTTTGAAGCCATTACCAAGTTTGAACTGTTAATAATCAGGTCTGATATATGTTGTAATAAGTCTGATTTTCTGAGTTGCTATCAATGTTCAATTTATGAGATGAATTTTCAATATGGAAGCAAGACTATTTTCTGTATTTTCTTTCTTATGCAATCTTTATTATGAAAGCAATGAAACTATGAATGATTCATGAAAACCTCAAACACAAAACCATTAGCAACAGTGCAAACAGCAAACAGAGATAGTTTCAAAAAAAAATCAGGGGTGGTCATTACAACCACCTTCTTATCTTTAATGAAATTCAACAAATTTGAAACAAATATAAAAGCAATATTAGAATTACCCTACAGGAAATTTCAGCTTCTAGGTAATTGGAACCTATTACCTCCTTAATAGCATTCTCAACCAACCCATACTACAACACAAAAATAATTCCTGGCCATTTGGATAGGGCCGCTAAAAGACATATCTCACTTCTCAGAGAAAAGATGAAACTTTGGCTCCATTGGAGGGACTTAACCTCAATCAGTTCTCCTTTAAAAAGGGAGAAGACACTCAACCTCCATTGCTTTCAAGTGTGAGAAGGACAATCATTAAATCTTCAGATGCACCAAGTGTAAGAAGGATAACCATTGATGGTGAAGGCACCCCCCTTAATCACAGCAAGATATGCAAAGTTAAAAGAATTTGCAAAAACAATCAAAAGTTCAGCCTTTTGGAACCAATGTCCCGCCTATCAACTAGGCCCTCCCATATATTCATGATGTTATCAACAATTGATTCTTCTTTTGCTTTAATGCTATGATCAACCAAAAAATCAACCACCCCATTTGCCTCCTTAAAACTATGGCCATGTTATGTGTTGTTTTCCCCACAAAAAGAAAGTTACGAAATAACCCTTTAGAATTAAAGGGAGATATAAAAATAAAGGATATTATGATCCTTTGGTTAAAACGGAGATTAATGAAGAATATTTATGAAAACTCTTTTAAAAAAGAGGAATAATTATATTTATTAAATAATAATTAAAGGCAACATTTGTGAAAGGGTGTGATGGTTTAAAATCAACCCTTAAGGCTTATATAAAGCATTTATGTGAGACTTGGAAATCACTCAAAGAAGAAGAAAGTGATGTGGTGAGTTATGGGCATTGGAGAAGGGGCACATGGGAATGCCCAACTCGAGCCAAAGAGTACACCCGAGATTTGTCCTAGACAAGGTTTTGTGCAAGTAGGTACGGTGTGATGAAGGCACACCTTCTTGTGCAAGTAGTCATATACTTTGTTTTTATGCAAGTTCTCCAAAGTGTGTCGTGGCAAGGGCCAATAACACTGAAATCTTCCAAGGGTGCGAGTGGCCTTTCCAAGTGCTATGGTTTAGATAAGTATTGAAAACTATTGATGCTAAAACATATTGGGAATATTATATATATGATTTTGATGTTAATATGATTGAATTATATGGATGTGTTATTCACTTTATTGTGTTAAATATTTACTTTGCAATTCTTACTAAATTATCACATGTATTTAGCATTGATTATTCACGTCTATTTTGATAACATCACATCTTGTAAGCTATCTTAATTCTAATATTTAATCTATTAAATCCACTGCTAATACTTATTTAACTTTGGGAAAAAAGCAATCCAAAAGAGGTCAAGTTGTGTGAAGAACATTCTCCAATTTCCAATTCAAGGAGACAAGGTTACAAATAGCATTAAAACTTACCATGGAATCTCCTTCAATATGTAAAGAGGAGATGCCACATTGAGCAACAACATATAGACCCAAAACCAAAGCATAAGCCTCTACTTCATTGTTCATTCCACAAAAGCATAAATCGTGAAAAAATCATGAGAAATCATGAGTA
The DNA here is from genome assembly GCA_007258455.2 of Sequoia sempervirens. Classification (NCBI taxonomy): domain Eukaryota; kingdom Viridiplantae; phylum Streptophyta; class Pinopsida; order Cupressales; family Cupressaceae; genus Sequoia; species Sequoia sempervirens. The sequence goes on along the minus strand of VDFB02362857.1, from coordinate 2,420 downwards.
ACTGCCAACTACCATTGTTGGTCATTGTTAACCTACAATTTTCACATCAAATTGGCCCAAACAATTTTTGACATTTTTTCCTTGAAAAATAGTGATTAAATCACAAAAAAATCAGCTGAATTGTGATTTATTTTAAGTTTTACCAATTTTGACTTTATCAAGCCATTTTTTCATTATAAAAAGTGTTTTACTTGTCAATCTTAGCATTTGTTTACACAGTGGCTATTTGTAATGTCTCCGATTTCCATCTAGCTACCATGAGCATTATTTTAATTAATTAAATATTATTTTGTCCTAAATTAATAATTGGGGCATTTATATTTAATTAACTAATTACTAATTAAAGTGACTCAAATAAAAATAAATTATTATAAAGTCACTTTTATGGGAAAAAGGAATTATTATTTAAAAAGTAAATTTTATATTATAATTTTGGAAAGTTCTCGGGAGGCTTATAAAAGTGGGGTGCAGGGTTTCATTTGAGTCAATGTTACAAGACTCACAGAAACTCACCTAGACTCAATGAGTTGTGGCGCAGGTGACCCTAAGTGAGGCCTAGAGACTCGACAATCGTGTACTCGTTAGACTCGCTGAGACTCACCAAACTCACCAGAACCAGCGAGTCCCGACCCCCAAACTCGGCCATTTTTATTAAATTTTAAAAAAAAATTTACAATCTTTCATTTACAAATTTTTTAATTAAATTGTGTGCGCCATGAAGGTCTATGTGGTTTTGAAGGTCTTCATTTGTGCTTGGTGGCGGGGGCTCCGCCCCTCAACCCTGCCCTGTATCGCGACAAGGAGCGCGCGAGGGGCGCTACCCTGGGACCCCACAAGGGGCGTTGCCCCTCGTCCCCTGCAAGGGGCGCTGCCCCCAAACCCCTGCAAGGGGTGCTGCCTCTAGACCCCCGCAAGGGGCGCTACCCCTCGACCCCATTGGGGTGTTTCCCCCAAACCCTCATCAAACTATAGGTCTAACTTCCAAGCATGTAATAGGCCAATGATGAATCATGATCATAAAACCTACAAAATACATGTAATGTCCCCTTCTCAGCAGTAGTCAGTGTAGTTACTCGTAGGCTTGTCGGAGGTAAAAATTAGGGTTTCCAGCTGTTTGGAGGTTTTTGGTGTTTTCAGGGGTTTGCATGTTGCAGTTTTGTGATTTGGATTCTAGATTCTTTTTGGGTTTTCAAAAAGCTTTGCAGTGGTATGACATGCATATGAATCAAGCAACTTTTTTGAACTTACTATTTTTAGTAAGTGTCGATGGCTGCTCGGAATATGGTTAAAATGAGTTTGGAACAACTTACTATTTTTAGCAGTATGCCATTTTTAGTAAGTTCTATTTTGGCAATGCTCCAGTTGGCAGTAGTTTAACAGTCTAGTGCAGTTTCCATTTTGGCAGAGCAGTTTGGTAATTTGGCTTTCAGCACTTTGAGGCTTATTTGTGGAAAATTGATTTACTTAAGTCATTTTGATAATTAGATTCATTTTGGGCCCCATGGCCTAGATTAATGACTTAAGTTGTTTTAAAAAGTGGGCCTTGAGGGTGGACGCCACACTTGGAGTATTTTAATGATTTTAAAATATAACTTTATTTGCCTAAGTGTGGGACGCCTAGGGAGATGAGAGAAATGATGTTTAATTTGAAAATATTATTCAAATGTCTTTGGGGCATGCATTCTTGGAGGGAAAAGAGGAATTCGAAGAGTCTCCTCAAAAGTGCTATAAATACAAGTCTTTGCTCCAGCATTTGGCATCCATTGCTATTGACGACAAAGTGCCGCTGAAATGATTTCAGACCCTTGGCTTCGAGGAACACATACCTCCCAGCAAATTATCAGTTTCGTGTTTGAAAGACAACACCTAGCTAAATTGAGACTGCTTCTCATCCAGAGATTGCAGATTGAGCTCCATTGTTGAAGATTTTGATGTTATTTTCAGTTTTGTAGTTGCTGGTTCATATATGGTTGTAGGAGATTTTCATTCATAGCTAATTCCATGATTTTTATTTCATTCTTCTTGGCAAGTTTCAGATTTTATGATGCAGATTTGAATTTATTACAGCAGGTCACCCTCTTCTAGAGGCCACCCCCTTGTCAATGCACATTGGAATACATGCTAGGCATCTTGGAGCTATTTGAGTCCTCATTTCTGTTGTATTTTGGTTGCTTGGCTCTTACAATCAGATTGCTTTCAGTTTGGAGTGAATCGGAGGTGTCTTGTGAATGATATGAGCATTTTGGTGTGATCTCGGTTTGCTTGTTTGTGTTTTCAATTTACTGGTTCTGTATATCAGACATGGTTATTGTAATAATCTGGTATATTTCCTTAGTGTTTCATTCATAATTGTCGCAAGGAATATTGCAGCTCTTTTGGCTTGATTAGAGTAACATTTTATCATAAAAATCATTGTAAAA
>VDFB02362856.1:0-26808 GCA_007258455.2 Sequoia sempervirens | reverse complement strand
ATCGAGAAATAAGGAGTAATTACTGAGTTATTAAATATTTAATAATTTGACTTTATTATAAAGTCACTTTATTGAAATATTAAAATATTTAATTATTTGGCTAAGTTATAAAGTATTTAATTATACTTTATATTATATTATTAAAATGTGATTTAATGAGTATTTAATGCTCATTAAAAAGGGACGCCAATAATTAAATAAATTCTCCTAAGTCCAAAGTGAAAATTAAATCATTAATTTAAATGATTATTTTAATGGAGAATTAGGTCGAACTTTTCAAAGAAGGATATATTGTTCTTCCCAAGGCAAAATCGAACTATCAAGTTTATTATTCAATTTTGTCTTCTGAGCATCTGAGCTTTGGAGTTTGCAAACCCTAGGGTTTCTGGCAAACATCGTTTCTGGAGAACGTAACCTCTTCAGAGATCAGGCATACTGAGGCTGTGAGATACCAGCTGAAGATTGCACTTGGTGATTTCATCCAGAAGTCACAGATTGAGCTTAATCATTTAATCAGACAGAGATTCATCAGCATTCAGCAGAGATTATTCATCTGGCAGTCAAGGCGCACTTTTCAGAGGACATTCATTTGAGATTGGGCACAATTTCCAAAGGCCGTACATTATTCATTATTGCTGCAGACAGTCCGTACATCTGTACTTTCAGGCCGTACTTGTCAACCTTCTGAGGAAACGCCTTCATTCTCTGTTTTTTGGTGATTCCACATTGGGGCGCTTGGTATTCTGGAACATTTGCATTTGAGATTCAAGCCGGAGGAGATCCTTATTAATTTCTGGCCGTACCATCACCAGCTACAGCAGCCGCCATTAAAATACCAGGTTTTTATTTGAAAATTTCATGTATTGCTTCCTACCTTCAGTTTTGGCGTTGTAAATGCTCTGGGAATTGAATATAATGATGCGCCTTGATTCTTGAGCAAGTTTTGAAACATTTAATGCATTTATATATTTTTTATGAATTTATCAAGCAATTCTAGAAAAATCGCAAATTTTACTTTTTGCCTGTAAAACCTCAAAAACACAAAAAAATTGAAAACATTGCAAAACAACACAAAACACATCAGGGTTTGATTCAGAGAACCACAGGGTTTACAACTTCCATATCTGAGGGGACTCTTCGTTTCGATCTCCATGTGAGTGCCCTTGGATCTCCTAAATGCAATGTCTTCCTCAAAAGTAACATCCCTACTGATCTCAATCAACTTTTGTCCTGGAATGTAGATTCTGTAGGCTTTAGATGTCTCACTGTAGCCCACAAAGATGCCCTTCTTGCCAGAGGGCTCCAACTTAGTTCTCTTCTCCTTCGGAACATGGATATAGACAGGACATCCAAAGATTCTTAAGTGACTAACTTTAGGCTTCTTCCCTGTGAAGGCTTCTTCCGGAGTTATATTCTCCAAAACCTTGTGAGGACTTCTGTTCTGCACATACACAGCTGTCCTGGAAGCTTCTGCCCATAAGAAAGTCTGTAAATCTTGATCATGAATCATGGCCTTTGCTGCTTCCATGATTGTCCTGTTCTTTCTTTCTGCAACACCATTCTGCTGAGGATTATAGGGAACACTGAACTCCCTCTTAATCCCTGCATCTGTACAAAAGTCTAGAAAACTGCTAGAGGTGTATTCACCACCATTGTCAGATCTAAGGACCTTAATTCTTTTACCAGAAAGGTTTTCTACTAAGGCTTTAAACTCCTTAAATCTAGCTAATACTTCCTCAGACTCTTTAGACCTCAAGAAATAAATCCAAGTTTTCCTAGAGTGATCATCAATAAACAGTACATAATACAAAAATCCGCTTGAAGAAGGAACAGACATAGGACCACATAAATCTGAATGGATGAGATCTAAAATACTCTTAGATCTACTTTCACTACTATGAAAAGAGGCTTTTACATTCTTACCTAGAGAGCAACCCTTGCAAGTGCCTTCATGCTCCTTGACGAACTTAGGTAGACCTGTCACCATCTTCTCCATAATAGGCAAAGCACGAAAGTGTAGATGCCCCAATCTTCGATGCCAAAGATCACATAGAGAAGAAGTATCATGAACCAAGGCTTGTAGAGGACGAGTGCAAACCCTGTAGAGACTTTCATGTCTCACTCCAATAACTTGAGCATCTTTGAAACTAGAGTTCTCCATCCATACAAGAACTTTGCCTTTTGAGAAGGCAATTTGATATCCTTTATCTTCAAGAGCTGAAATAGAGATAAGATTGCGCTTGATCCCCGGAACATAAAGAACATTGCTCAACTGAAGTGTGATACCTGAATCCAAATGGAGAGTAGAGGTCCCAATCCCTTTCACGGTGTAGCTAGCATCATCTCCAATGATAACTTGTTCCAAGGAGTCTTTCTTCACCAAGCTTGATAAGTGCTCCTTGAACCCGGTGATGTGACGAGAAGCCCCACTGTCAATCAACCATGTGTTGGTATCGGTGGCAACATTGCTTGACAAGGCTGAACAAAACAAATATTCATCCTTCTGAGGAGAAACATTCTCTACATCTGCAACGGAGGCTTGATGCTTAGGTCTGTCAGGGCAATGTTTGGCAAAGTGACCAAACTTGTCACACCTAAAGCATTGAATTTTAGACAAATCTCGCTTCTTCTTGGGAGGGGAAGCATCATCATTTCCTTTATCACGATTCCTCTTGAAGTGACCCTTCTTCCCACCTTTTCCTTTCTTCTTCGAAGCTTGGGCTGCAAGAACATGGATTTCTTGATTTGAAGAACTTGGGCCAACACCTCTAGCCATCAACCTCGATTCCTCTTGGATGCAGTCAGCCCTCAAACGATCAAATTTCGGAAGTTTAGACCTTGCACTAATTCCTTGAATATAGGACTCCCAAGATAATGGCAAACCATTGAGTGCAAGCATTGTCAAATCTTTATCTTCAACCATATGACCAATAGTGGAGAGCTGATCTCTCAAATCTGCAATCCTCATGAAGTAGGCGATCACGGTCTCTCCTTTTGACATCTTCACATGATGAAGTTGTTGCTTCAGCGCTAGAGCCCGGCTGGTGTTGTTGATTTCATACATTTCTTCCAAAGACTTGAACATCTCCCTTGCAGTCTTCATCTTAGAGATGATAGGAACAATGTGATCCTTTACGGAATCAACCAGCAACTTCTTTGCTTTGATATCTTTCTTCCTCCATTGCAGCTTCTCTTCTTCCGCTTCAGGTTCGGGAACCTTGGTCTCTGCAAATTCAACCAAATCATTCTCCTCTAATGTAAGTATGATTCGGAATCTCCATGAAGTATAGTTAGAAGCTCCATCGAGTCTATCCTCGATCTTCAATCCGTTCACCATCTTAATGTTGTGAAGATAGACAAGAACTTTCAATAGATGAGAATAATGCTGTGAAAGCACAAATCTAACCACGATCTTTCTTCACACCCGCTCTGATACCATGTTAAATTAGTGATCAGATCAGTGCACAGAAAATTAATTAAAAAATCAGACACAGTGACACAGCATATACCCTGGGAAAACCCTCCTCTTGAGGGAGAAAAACCCAGCAACAAAGATCTTTCTTTTATATATAAGAAATGGCAATAGTTCTCTTTACAATGAGGCCAATACAAGGCCGATATCCAGCATCAACTCTTGATGTAATGACAGTAGATAATCTGCTCTTCCTTGTATTCTAAAACTGCACTTAGTGAAATTCGCAATCTGATCTTGAAGGAATTCGCACTTGACTGAAGAAATAATCGAACTTACTTGAATGAATTGATTGAGAAGTAACCAACAGATCTCTTTATATAGATGTCACTAGAATCAATCCAAAGGATGTGTGACCTTTCAAAATACAAAGTCGGCCTCATATAAAACCATCGCGTCATTTACTAAAGTCGGCGATTTTGCATTAACAAATAATAATAATTAATTATTTAATATTTATCTTCTAAATCGAAGTGCCATTTGATACGTGCCTTTAGAGATCATATAAATTAGATAGCTTTTAGCTATAATCTAATTTCTTCAAGGAAAGATATCGCTGGAAGTTTACAACGCTGCATGTAAACATTAACACTTTAGAGTTAAGTGTTGAATGTGAAAATTTTCGTTGTCCACCTACTAATTAAAATCAGAAACAAACAGAATTTAAGGATTGTGGCATCGGTTTCAAGGAATATGGTAGGTTGATCTGAAGAGAAAAAATGCCTCATCTAATATTGCATACAAGAGACAAGGTGGTGTATTTCTACTCATCCAATATGTTCCTAGCTTTTGTGAGACCAAAATCCCTCTATAGGAAGATGTGATCTAAAATCAGATGAGTTAAACTAGTAAAATCAACTTAGTCATTTATTGTTCTCATGAAGTTTTTCCTTGTAATTCACTCTTAGTGACTTGTTTTAGAAAGGAACATGACTACTTAGAGTTGCTGAGGCAGAATGTTAAGCATAAACCAAGCATTTGTGTAGTGTCTTGGAATAGGGTTTCTTGCAATATGAATATAAAATAATGAAATCTCTTCAACTTATGATTCCACGAATTAAAACAAATAATTAACCAACAAACAGATGGAAGGTAAACTGAAAACTTATAAAATAAATACCCAAAATACAAAACAAGGCTAATGAAGATGAGTGAATGGTATAGAAACTTCAATACCGGTCCCAGATCTTTATAAATTGTAAATGTTGCACTCGATTGTAGGTCTGTTTAGTAACCTGGCATGGCATGGAACCTTACTGAAACTTCATACCAATATCAAGATTGAATACCAAACTCCTTTGCAATTACTAAAATGAACCGAACTGGAAATGATAAATGCATGGACAATAGCAATTCAACCCCCAAATGATTGTTGGATATCTAAATTAGCAGATTATACTTACTAAATCTGCTCATTGACAAAGAAGAAATGATTATATTGCACCCAGAACATCTGTAGCAGCATCATTCACTAAATAAACTCATTTGTGAATCATCCACAAGTGAAACAGCAATAACCAATGCTTCATGCAGACTTGTTCAATGTAAACAGCGGGCTATTTTCTAGGTATGGTGCCCCTCAACATGGACTGTGTTTCATGGCAACTAGTATCAACAACAATCCCCACTAAATAATGAACAGAAGACCTTTAAAATATGTCACAACAGTAATATTAACTGTACAACAGCAAAAAGGTGCAGCAGTTTATATAACTCTGGTCTTCGTAGTGTTCATATCACCCAGCAGCTGGCATTACATCATATGGTAGCTTCAGAATTTATGAATAATGTCTTCTAAAGGCTGCAGCAGATTCGGATTTCACACAGCCCTTCTATGACATACAACAGACCCTACACTTTGCTGCACTTCATCCTCCATAGATTACTACATTCTAAAACTTGGTGCAAGAAGTTATGGTAGGGTTCAGGTACAAATTCATTAGTTCTAGTTGACTGGTCCTGCAAAACTCAACAAATACTTCTTGCTGCCCAGCAGCAATTTCACATTATCAATAATGAAATCTTCACTCAAAGACTGGAAATTGCGATCCGCAATAAATATTCTGAAACTAGAATAAACTCATAGATGGAAATATTGAAAGTGTGCTAAAAACCCTATACCAAAATGCCTGATACAGCAATGAATCTTTCACAGCCAAAAGAATATCGAAACCCTTCACAAAATGTAAAACTCTACCAAACTGGAAAATAAAGACAAGCCACTGAAATATTCAATCAGCTGTGGACTTCATGTAGCCCGGTACGGATTACTGTAGAATGGTACTGTAGCATTGTGCAGATTACTGTAGCAAACTTCACAATCTAAAAATTCTTCAATAATATTCATAAAATTGGAACTCCAAACATTCAACTCAACAATGAACCCTGAATGGAATCACTCCAATGACTCAAAGGGTTTTCGTCCTTCAATCCGTGCTAGAAATCCAAGAGGATTTTCATCCTCCAATTTCAATACCAAGAGGGCTTTTGTCTATCCAAAAGATGAACACCAAGTCCTCGATCTACAAGAAAAGGGGTTTTTTTTGGCAACAAACAATGGATTTCTTTCCCCAAGCCCAACTCCTTTTATAACTTTTGGAGGGAAAATATTTTAATTTATTTTCTTTTTCTCCTATTTTCCCACTCAAACCCTAAAAACAAAAATGTCCTTTTTACATAAACACTTTTGGATCCCAGTTCTAGTGACACCTTTGAAACAACTTAAGTCCTCTGGTTAAAATCACTTTATAAAATCACCTTGAGGGACTTTTAATCTAATAATAAAATATAAGTTGCCTTTTAATAATAATAAAGTTATTTTTCGAGCAACTTAAATTAAATTATTAAATTGTTCCTTAAGCTCAAAAAGGGGGCATGACAATTGGTGATGGATTTAACCCCAATCAAAGGGGTCCAAAGGGTTCAACCCCAATTGAAATCCTCTTGTGTAGAGACAATCACCAATGATTGGTTTGGCTGTAACCGAACACATCCCAAATAGGACAAAAATATAGAACCTATAGGATTTTGTGATTCTGAAATGTTTCAAATTCTTTGGTTTCAGATACAGAAGATCTTTGTGATCCCCAACATTACTTTGCTACTCTTGTTTATTATATATCTCCAAGAGAGGTCATTGTAAAATATTGAATGATCTTCCCTAATATTTTTGAAGGAAATCGATTGAGTTGAGCTATGGTTGTTCTATCCTGAGTCTTAGAGGAATGATAGTGCGCTTAGGCAAGTGCGAGAGCAAATGTAGGGCATGTGTGGTGTTTGGACATTAGTGGTTGGACAATTGTAGCAGCAGCTCATGAGGCAATGGGCTCTAGAGATCTCACTCTCCTAAAGATTTCCCCATTTTGGGTTTCTCCAAGTCATATGTTGTTTTCTTCATTCGCATGTGTGTTTTATGCATTCTACTTATTGATATATGCCTCCTTTCATTGTTAATTGCACTTATCAACACTAAACTTCATACACATAGACTAGAAAAACTTATCAATCAATGGACATTGACGTTGAATAGGATTTGTTTTGGTAAATTATGTAGTAGACTATCCACACTAATTATGATTGGGTCTCAATAGGTACACAAACAACCAATATAAACAATAAATGTAAGTGTACAATGAAAGTTAAGGTACAGACCCATGTGCTTATAAGCAACAACTATCAAACCCTAATAACCCTAACATGAGTTTGCCACCCTTATAGTAGGTTGGCCTTATATCAACAAGGATCTCAAGGATACAATAAGATGATTTCTCATTAGGTTCCAAAGCAAGTTAGTATCTCATGGACCCCGATAAGTTTGTTTAACTCTGTAAATGTTATCAAATCTTATCAAAGTTGGATCCTAAAAGACCTATGGAAATTCTAAGTCTGAAATTCTGTGTAAGAATTCTAAGTCAGATTTGTAGTTCTGTATTTTGAATGTGCTGATTGCAGAACATTAATTAATTTCGATGTCTGCAAATAAAGGAAAGAAGTCTCATTTATATGTGGGAGACACGCCTCAAGGAGAGACACGTCCGCTCATGGGACGTGTCCCTTTGAGCGCGCGGGCTCCCTTAACAACCGAAACAATTCGGTGTTATCCATAGACTAATATGAGAGTATTTAACAAACAGCAATCATATAAAATGAATTCCGATTTATCCATTTGCAAATTTCGATCATCATCTGAAATTCGAATAACTTATTTGATGGTACAATATTTAAGCTTTTGGATTCAACTGTGTCAATTTTTTCGTCTGAAAAAATTGACAAAAAAATTGACACAGCCGAATCCAAAAGCTTAAATATTGTATCTTCATGGACTGTGGAAAACTTATACCAATTATTTGATGGTTTTATATTTTAAGAACAGTTTGGTTAAATATAAATGATGATGATGCATGAATGCAATCATCATTTATATCTGACCGAAGCTATCTTAAATCAACAAACTCCTTGTTTGAAAACCCCCAAAAACTTAAAATGCAAATTAAAACGATAAAATGATAGTGGACTAGGCCAAATAGAAGTAAATAATATATTCTTCATGTTGGGGGGTCTTGTGGGGGCCCCCATGAGTGTTTACGGTTTTTTAAACTTAAAAAAAAAAAGGAGTTGTTTTTAGAACTTTATGCTAAACAATCCATGGGGGATGTCAAGACATCCCTAGGATGTCATAGGTACATCAAGGATGCCCTAGCATCCGCTTTGAGGGACGTTCCTAGGAGAAATCCCTAGGTTGAGGTGGGATCCTTGGTATGTCCCCATGAAACCTGAAAAAAGGGGATGGTATCAAGGCATGGTGTTAATTGATTAAAGTTGGGTTCTCGTTGTGGAGACCCAAGTTCAAATCCCCATAGGGACATCTAATGTGGAATTCTATGTAGTGACTTTTGAGTTTTGACCTTCCATAGTTGGCTTTTAATGTGAATGTAGTTTATAAATAAAGTAGATTTCTTAGTAGTGACTCTTGGTCTTCCATAGTTGGCTTCTAATGTAGATGCAGTTTCTATATAAAGTGGATTTCTAAGTAGTGACTCTTGGTCTTCCATAGATGATTTCTAGTATGTGTGTCATAAGGAGATTTTATTAGTCTCTAATAAGTGCTCATGGGAGCTTGTATTGGTATCACATATATGCTTGTATGAGCACAATATTTGTAAATGATATTCAAGAGAAAAAAAAAAACTTAACTCATCCTCCCCCCTCCCCCGAGATGTACCCTTGGGAATACTATTATTAATTAATGGAAGTTTGATGAGATATAGGCAAAAGCATATGAATAAAGATAAGTATAAAATGTAAAATATGTGTCATTGAAAATTGTAGTTATATAGCTAGATGATGAAAGTGGCAGATCCTCACCAATGACCACTCCCTAAGAAACAACGCTCCTCATTGCAGATGTATTTGAAAATGTGGAAAGTTGCTAGCAATTTGGATTTTTGTGAACCATTTCCCTTGGGAAGGAACTTGAGGTACTTTAACAATCTAGTAGATGGGAATTTCCTTATTCCTCGGGCATTTGACCCTGGCAGAAATGACATGATCTATTTTGCTGGTATGCTGCAATCAAGTTTGATTTCTGTTGGCTGAAGTTCTCCAACATCCAATGTGTACAACAAAGGTGGAAATTAAATAGGTAAGACTTATGCATTGAAAATTGGATGAAGGATAAGACAAGTTGAAAGATTCAACTCAAAGGAATAATCTCCAACCTTCTTGCTAAGGGTATATGAGCCATACCGAAAAGGACAAATCTTGTAGTAAGGTCCCATGAGTTTTTCTTTCCGCAAATGAACCCATGCTCTATCACCAACTTTGAACTTATGCAGCTCTCAATACCGATCATGGTGCTGCTTGTATTTTGCATTGATGCTTTCAATATAGTTTGTACTTGTTAGATGTGTTGAATGTGCTCAAGCTGCTTTTATAACTTCCCATTGAGCTGAAGGAGTTTCTACAATTGACAGTAGCATAGAATAAGCTACACTAATGGGCACTAATCTTTGAAAACCCGCATAAACCTCAAATGGGATATGTTCAGTAGAGCTATGCATAGTTTTATTGTAGCTATGTCAAATAAATGGTAGAATTTCATCATAAGTGTTGCACGATCATCCTATTCACTAGTTTTGTTGTCCATTAGTTTGAGGAGAAAATACTAAGGTATGTGAATAGAACAAAGGATCATGGAATCCATTATTACTTAATTGAAGAGTCAATGTTGTTTGATTATTTAAATGTACACTAGGCAAGATCATTCAGGGGATAGAAAGAGCACATCAAGACATTGTTTTACACTAGGAAGTGAATTGATTACATGGTGTTCAAAGAAGAAGAATACAATGGCATTATCAAGTACAAAAGTAGACTATGTTGCATTAATGATACACAAAAGTAACAAGTTTATGGATCTCTTCATTCTCTAGAAATTGATAGTTGCATAGTGAGGCATTATGAAGCAGTTATCCTAGATTCAAATCAATAGAATGCTTCAACACACATTTCTTAAGTACTCCAATGGGGGACTAGAAAGGATCTTTGTATTCTCCCAACACATGATTCAACTATTGTTTTGCCATTGGAGGTGTGATCTTAGCATGCAAAGAGAATGTCTTTCATGATTTTTAATCTCACCATCAAGAGCGCAATTTTTCTACAAAATCTAATTAGGTTCTTGCACTACTTAGACAAGAGACTTTGAAGAACTCCTATCTCACCAATGAATTTTCTAAATTTATGACAACCTAAACATTGGACCAATTAACTCCAAATTGGTGCTCATCAGAGATTTCCCCCAATGGATGCCAAATCAGGAATTTGTAATAGTCTACCCCAAATTGCATATAATTTTTTTCGATTTCACCTCTTCAATTACATAGTCTTTTTAGGTATATTGACAAGCATTTTTTCAAACACTTAACTCTTTAATGATATGAATTGAATTTCCAATTTGAGTTCAATTTTTGACAATTGTCTCTCACAACACATTCAATTTTAAGAGTTTCACAAATGCAGATACAAATTCTATAAACCATCCATGTTACTAGCACTGATATGTCATTTGACTCAAACATTACAACCCAGGATAAGAAACAAAGTACAATAGAGGAATAAATATTCCTGACCTTGATTACTATAGTTATGCACCAGCTAACAGTTGCAAGATAATTCAATCTCTCTATTGAACTCCTAGCAATTAAAGATTTGGAACATAGTCTGATATTGCCAATACTGGAAAGGACTATTTCTCAACATGAACTCTTTATCTATACTAAGGAATCCAACGCTCAAAAGAATACAGTGACTGACATAGTAGCTTTAGAAACCCATGGTATTACTGATACAGTCGCAGCTACATATTGAACTCCATGACTTTCTCTATCGAGACCCGATTCATATGCACAAAACTTAAGCATATTACCAAAGGAGGTCTCCAGGCTTTTGTTATCATAATATGCGGGCTTAGACGGTAACTGCTACAAAATATATTTCATGTCGTTCCAATTTGTAATCTGAATTCTCGGATACTATAGGTAACCCAAGCTACCAAAAACTAGCATAACACCAAAACCAAAATTAACTTATGCCCAGTTCACGACTTCTCTATTAAATACCTATGTTGGCTCTATTCTATTTTTTTCCCATCGTATCCCTTCACCAATTTGATTCCAGACTAAATTCCAAAACTCATGACATCAGAGGTACTCGATGCAATCAAGCTTAGATGGCGTAGCTAGCTAAACAAGGACGGTGGTTCAAAATGATGGCAAAGCTTTGATATAACGTCTTCTTGATTGAGACTCATATGTCTGTAAATTCTCCAAGACTCCTTCGAACTGAGACACTAGCTATTAAAATAAGCGGCACCCTTCACACTCATTATAATAGTCGATTGGCCCAAAATATCGAACTTCCTTTGACTAGCATAATGGTTTTCCAAACTTGTTAATTTACAATATTCGAGAAGCTACATGGACCCTTTGAATGTCAGTTACCACAACAAGTGGTTGCTTGCAATGAGTCTTAAGTGAATGGCACTTGTAACATATAGCGCCTCCTTGTGAAATCAATTCCACGACATAAGATAATAATCGATAATTGTTGAAGAAACAAAGCCTCCCAATTGTTTAATCTTAATTGACTCCCTTTATCATATTTGCATTATAAATGCGACAGCTTAAATGAATAAACAATTTTGAACATAGGAGTGCCAATTGTTATTTTACTTCCATGATAACCCAATGGCCCTAAGACGCGTCTCTTCATTTCCCAGATGCTTCTTTGCTCTCTCGTGCTATGAAAGAAAACCACATTAATTATCGGACATTATCTCATAGATGGCTTCTTGATGATGTGAGTGTTCTTTCAATACCATCGGCTACCTGAAATTCAGTAGCTACAAGCAACATATAATCACCACAACTCCGATACAATACAACCCCAAGTTATAATCAAGTTCCTCTGTTGCAATCTTGAGATACTCTTTAACTTCATCAGAAATTCCAGCTCGTTTCCTAGCCTGAGATCACATAATCCTCATTCATATTCGTTTGGCATCCAAACTCCCTTAATACCGCGTCAAAACTAGCATTTAATAAATAAACTGCATTTGATATGAATTCAGAACTCCCACGCTTGACTTTTCTCCCATTGAAATTGCATATACAACAATTAATGAATATATTATCTTATCAAACCAAACAAAATCACCCAATACAAACCGTTCTGCCCAACTGAAGAATAAAGTCTCACTAATCTCCTAGAAATAATTGGACCTTTACAGTTTTCAGACAGCTTGTACAATATGTAGATTCTTCGCCCAAGATTAGACAATTAATCAATACTAGCACAGCTTCTTAATTTTTCTGCAAGCTTCCAACACTGAACAAATGGAACTTTATCCAATATTGAATCTCTGAAAATTTGTCTTTAAGACTCTACAAAATTTTATCAACAAACAATGGCTTTAAAACCAAACGAGAAAACTGAATGTCTTCTCTAGCTATCAGCTAGGGCAAATCTTTCACAGCTGAAGCCAATCTTCTTTCAGAGGTCTCCCAACCTCAAAAAGGGTGCGGACTGCGTTCACCAACAAGAACTTGTTTCCCAAAACCAAAATCCAACCTCCTTCCACAAACATTCCTGCAAACTTTTATTCACTTCTCTTCGTGACTCCTCGTCTTCTTGACTTCTCATATTTTCTCCATCTTTAATTTTAATTCATTTTTGAATTCTCATTGATGAGCACACAGTTATACTAAGAGGGGGGGTGAATCAGTATAATGCAACATTTACCAAATTAAAACTTTACCAATCACTATAACACCATTCACTCAACATCAATAACTATGCAAATGAGAAGAACACAATAACACTAATATTTACGTGGAAACCCTTGCGGGAGAAAACCACGGTACAAATAATGTACTTCATATATTTATGTGAATTACAATGATTGTAGGCACCAACCTCTAACTTGTTTTGTAGGCACCAACCTAAAGGAAGCACCAACTCCCTCAATTTGTAGGCTCCAACCTACTAGAGGCACCAACCCCCACTTGCCAAGCACCAACTTAGCAAAAGATAATAACTTCAAGAACAATGTTCCACCTTCAATGTTGCTTCTTCAACGGATGATGGACAATTCTGCTCAAATATGTTTCTTAAACTTGCACCAATTTTGCTATCAAGATCTGTCTTCTACACATATATCATATGGAAAACTTTTCCTCAAAAGTCTGCTATAAGGCTGCTCATAAATCTGCAATGATATTGCACATAAAACCTCTATAAAATCTGCATATATGCTTCTTTAAACTCTTCTCATAAAACTTCCTTGTGGTTGTATAGTATACCAATCAATTCTCCACACTCTTCTCTTTAAGCATTATCCTGCTCAAAAGGTCTTCATAAATCTGCTCTATTCTCCTTAAATTTGCTTAAATACTCTCTCCAATATGCTTAATGAATCTGTTCAGTCTTCAAAAAGTCTGTTCAAATCAGCCTCATATGTCTTTTATATCTTCATGAACTGCTGTGTATATATGATGAACACACTTCACTCCACACCTATCTCATTATCTTCCTATGATTCACTATCTCTATTTATGCCTTCCAAGAGATGTATTGTTCTTTGAAAGACGTACCTTTTCACACATGATTACCTTCTCTAAGAGAGACAACTTATCAAAACAATAATTATATTTATTGTTAAATGAATGTTCCATTTAATATTCAAATTGCCTCTTAATGAATTTGCACCCTTTTGTTTTGTAAATACTAATCGCTGCGCTTTAGAACATGGTCCTCCTTCAGGAATAGTCACGCCTCCATACAAGTTACCTGCCCTTGTTTATTATTAAAAAGCTTTTAAGTGTAAAGATCGCAGCCTTTTACTTTTGTCTTATAACTGTTTTGTCTTATATGTTATTTGTATTTTCTGTCTTCGTCTTTAGCACTGCTTTTGTTGAATAGCTTTATGAATCATTGCTCCTCCAATATTAATCACTGCTTTTTAAATTCGTCCTTATTCATCTTTTGTCTTTTTCTGGTGTTTGTCCTATTTGCTATTTGTCTTATGTGCTGCCTTCTAATCGTGGCCTTCTCTTTTCTTTTGTAGATCACTTTATTTGTTTCTGTTTTAGTTCACTTTGTTCTTGATAAAACATTTCTTTCTAGAATCGCACCTTTTTGATCTTAATTAATAATTAGCTTTTTCTTTTTAAATCTGAAGTTGCTTCTTAGAAAGAATCGCACCACTTAGTAATTAGCATTTTACATAGTCATGCTTCTTCAATAAACGCATCTTTTTATGTTTATTTATTTTTTCAATAAATCTCTTTTTAGAAAATCGCATTTCTTCACTTGGCATATCGATTGATTCTTCAGAATTTTCTACACTTAGGATATTGATCAATTCTTCAGAATTATGTTGCTTTCAAGATATTGAGAATCTGATCAAAATCAGTTTCTAATATACTTCAACAAAGTATATAAACCTTTTGTATCTTAAGAGGATAATCTATACACAAAAATGTGTTATCTTCAGTCATACTGATCTTTATGCTTTACCTTGACTCATCGATGACAATATCCAACAATCTCCTCATTCTTCCTTTGACATTAATGATAGCAAACTTCGTCTTTGTACCTTTGACATCAATGACAATATTTCCAACAATCTCCCTCTTTGTCATTGATGGTAACATAATACTCTTTCTTTCTCTAACTCTACCCCATTCTATATCTCTCCCCCTTTGACATCAATGGCAAGGGGATGTTCATTAAACTTATAACCATAAATAGATCATGGTAAACATCCAATTGTATACTTCTCCCCTTGTTGGAGATTCTCTAATGCTCCCCCTTGCTCCAATATTCCTCTTTTTCTCGACTTCTAAATTACTTGGGTAACATGTTTCCTCTATATCTTGGCTGCTAAATGAAGATCATCCTTAATTTGTGAAATTCTTCTCTCCTACCTTCTCTCCCTCATGTTTCCTGATTGCCACAACTGAATGATTTTTTTTCTACTCTTTGTACTATCCTCTTGCATGGGAACTTCTTCTCCATGGCGCTGAAAGATAGTGCCATACTTAGCTCCCTTTGAAATTGTGCTTCTCCTTATGCACTAATAGATGTCTCTTGTGCTTGTAATGAAGCTTGCACTTGCATAGATTTATCCTTCTCATTATCTTGTTCTTTTTTCCTTTTCCATACTTTTGTAAACTTTCTCTCCTTTTGTTTATCCATGGTGCTCTTCTTCACATCCTATCTAGGTGGTTTCACAAAACCACATCCACAAAATCATGCTATGTGTCCATAGTTGTTGCACTTGTAGCATACAACACTATAATCCACTAAAGGAACAAAGGAGCTATAGTTCCTTCCATAAGATCTATTTTTGTTCCAACCATAATCATATCTCACATGTCTTCTACAATCTCTTGCTTTATGACCAAAATGATTGCATGAGTAGCAATAGCCATAAAAGGTACTCTTGAACTTGTATGGATGCAATTGCCTTCAAAGAAAGGACTTCTTGAAATTGTCCTTGTTAACTTTTGGAGGAGGGTTTGTCTTCTTGGTAGTCTCTATGGAATCTTCATTGCTTGACATCTTTGGTGCCCCTTTGGAGTCATCCTTGTTGTCCAATTGATTTTATCCATATCCAAGTCCTTTCTTATTGAATGATGACCTCTGTTTATTTAATATATCATCCAAAATCTCGTACTCTTATCAAACTTGAGGTTCTTGTTCAACTTGGAGGATGTCTTTTCTAGTTCCTTCCTCAAAGAAACTATCTTGGATTTTAACATTTCGCAATCTTCTTCCTTTTTCTCTAATTGGACTCACTTCCTCTTTCATCTTGTACCCTTCTCTCATCTGAAATTTTAGCTCGACAATTATCTTCTCAGATTCTTCAAGACTTCGTACTAATGCTACATTAGATTCATTGTTCTCTTGAACTTGTAGCTTTAGTTTTTGGTTCTCCTTTCTAAGCCTCTTGATCTCACTATAGGCATAATGGAGTTCCTCCTCAAGATCCACTACACTATGACCTTCATTATTTTCTTCTTCTAAGTTTATATCAACATTCTCATCATATTCTGTTGACTCCTTTTCTTCTAAGTTCATCTCCTCTCTTCTTCCATTCACAAGGTGCTTTTCTCTTTCGCCGATATCATCTTTTGTTTCTATTCTCATTTTTGTTTCATTTGTCACCCCATTATTTTTGCCTGCTTCTTTGTCATTACTTGCATTTGATTTTGTTGATGCTTTGTCATCAATACCCTGCTTAGTATTTTATTTTCCCTTATTTCCATTTCTTCTTACCATGTGTACTCTTTAGATCTACCTTCTAGTTTGTTAGACTAATTTGAAGGAACCGGCTCTGATACCAATTGATGAGCACACAATTATACTAAGATGGGGGGATGAATCAGTATAATGCAACTTTTACCAAATTAAAACTTTACCAATCACTATAACACCATTCACTCAACATCAATAACTAAGCACATGAGAAGAACACAATAACACCAATATTTATGTGGAAACCCTTGCGAGAGAAAACCACAATACAAATAATGTACTTTATATATTTATGCGAATTACAATGATTGTAAGCACCAACCTACTAGAGCCACCAACCTCTAGCTTGTTTTGTAGGTACACACCTACAGGAAGCACCAACTCCCTCAATTTGTAGGCTCCAACCTACTGGAGGCACCAACCCCCACTTACCAAGCACCAACTTAGCAAAAGATGATAACTTCAAGAACAATGTTCCACCTTCAATGTTGCTTCTTCAACGGATGATGGACAATTCTGCTCAAATATGTTTCTTAAACTTGCACCAAGTCTGCTATCAAGATCTGTCTTCTACACATATATCATATGGAAAACTTTTCCTCATAAATCTGCTATGATATTGCACATAAAACCTCTATAAAATCTGCATATATGCTTCTTTAAACTCTTCTCATAAAACGTCCTTGTGGTTGTATAATATACCGATCAATTCTCCACACTCTTCTCTTTAAGCAATATCCTGCTCAAAAGGTCTTCACAAATCTGCTCTATTCTCCTTAAATTTGCTTAAATACTCTCTCCAATATGCTTCATAAATCTGTTCAGTCTTCAAAAAGTCTGTTCAAATCAGCCTCATGTCTTTTATATCTTCATGAACGGTTGTGTATATATGATGAACACACTTCACTTCACACCTATCTCACTATCTTCCTATGATTCACTATCTCTATTTATGCCTTCCAAGAGATGTATTGTTCTTTGAAAGACATACCTTTTCACACATGATTACCTTCTCCAAGAGAGACAACTTATCAAAACAATAATTATATTTATTGTTAAATGAATGTTCCACTTAATATTCAAATTGCCTCTTAATGAATTTGCACCCTTCTGTTTTGTAAATACTAATCGCTGCCCTTTAGAACATAGCCATCAGGAATAGTCACGCCTCCTCCATACAAGTTACCTGCCTTTGTTTATTATTAAAAAGCTTTTTAAGTGTTAAAATCGCAGCCTTTTACTTTTGTCTTATAACTGTTTTGTCTTATATGTTATTTATATTTTCTGTCTTTGTCTTTAGCGCTACTTTTGTTGAATAGCTTTATGAATCGTTGCTCCTCCAATATTAATCGCTGCTTTTAAAATTCGTCTTTATTCATCTTTTGTCTTTTCTGGTTTTTGTCCTATTTGCTATTTGTCTTATGTGTTGCCTTCTAATCGTGGTCTTCTCTTTTCTTTTCTAGATCACTTTATTTGTTTCTGTTTTAGTTCACTTTGTTCTTGATAAAAAGTTTCTTTCTAGAATCACACCTTTTTGGTCTTAATTAATACTTAATTTTTTCTTTTTAAACTTGAAGTTGGTTCTTAGAAAGAATCGCACCACTTAGTAATTAGCATTTTAAATAAGTCGTGCTTCTTCAATAATCGCATCTTTTAATGTTTATTTATTTTTTCACTAAATCTCTTTTTAGAAAATTGTATTTCTTCACTTAGGATATCGATTGATTCTTCAGAATTTTCTACACTTAGGATATCGATCGATTCTTCAGAATTATGTTGCTTTCAAGATGCTTTCAAGATATTGAGAATCTGATCAAAATCAGTTTGTAATATACTTCAACAAAGAATATAAACCTTTCGTATCTTAAGAGGATAATCTATACACAAAAATGTTTTATCTTCAGTCATGCTGATCTTTATGCTTTACCTTGACTCATCGATGACAATATCCAACAATCTCCTCATTCTTCCTTTGACATTAATGATAGCAAACTTCGTCTTTGTACCTTTGACATCAATGACAATATTTCCAACACTCATAAAAGTAACTTAATTTACTTCACTTAATTCTTTTATAAGTTAAGTTACTTTCCAATATTAATTCTTCTTGACTTCTCATATTTTCTCCATGTTTAATTTTAATTTATTTTTGAATTCTCATAAAAATAACTTAATTTATTTCACTTAATTGTTTGATAACTTAAGTTACTTTCCAATATTAATTTAAATTGTCGTTTATTAACTTACCCTTTTCAACAACTTAAATTAATCATTTTATTTTATGCTGACACATAAAAATTGGGGACATTACAGAATTACATGCCCTGTATGCCAAAAACAAAAGTTGTCATTAGGAGCTTTCCCCAATGGATTTTGCAAAACTTAAATCTTTCAATAAAATTGCTTCATTTTCCCATTCTTAAAAGATGTGCCATAAATCCTCTAACTTTGACAAGTTTTCACCATTTTACCCTCCTAAAAGTTAAAACCATTTTCACTCAATAAAGTTAGAATCTAAATTTTTGACCTTCTACAATTGGCATTTACCATTTTTCACTAAAAAAACCAAGAAAAGCAAAAAAGCAAGTTTCTAAAAGTAAAAAGTTATGACTTTTATGTTTATCTCCTCAATCTAGGATAGCAGAAAAAGAAAAACCCAGTTTTTCCTTTAAAAAAAAAAGTTTGATCTCTAGATTTCATTGAAGCTGCCTTGAATATTGGACCTTTTGAAGTGATAATTTTATGATTGGAAAACGATCCTTATATGTGATCCTATCCCAATGAGCTAGAGAAGACTTCCCTTAGCCTCGATCCTTCTTGCCTTTGCTTCACATCAACCACCATAGTTTTTCTTTTAACTTCACCCTTTCTTTCCTCTTCCTATGATGGTGTCTCCTTTAGGTTTCAAAACTTGATAATCTTCATTATGAGAAACCTGCTTACATCATTAGTCGACCAAGACAGCCAACGCCTAAGGACTTGACTATTTTGATTGGAAATCTAACATAATTGACATTGATATAACAACAATGATCTAACATTTGGCTACACAAAGGATTGGTCATTAAAAAAATTATGGGTAGCAATTTTGGGTACCAATAATACCTCAGTTTGGGGACCATGAGACATACTTGGTGTAATGTCCCCTTTTATGGATTTTAGGAATATATGAAATTTTGTATTTTCTCCTTAGAGCAAAACTCAAAATGGTGGAGTAACTGCTAAACTCATATCCTAGGAACTCAATTTCTGATTTATGGAAACAACCCTAGACTATAAAACAGAAACCTTATACTAGTAATAAAATACCAAATTAATAATTTTAGACACAATAGTAGCAACAGCAAGAATCAACATAAATATACTAGATTAATGGTTGCCAGAATGATAGTGATCAGCTTATATTCATAAACTATAGAGGTAAAGCAATAATCACTAAATATACTTGAAGTAATGGTTTGCAGAAATAATGTCATAGCAATGGTCAGCATAATTCAAAGGCATCATAGACGAATCAACATTGGACAATTTAGGCGAACCAGTATTATATCAGATTATTATTTCACATGCAAAATATTAATTTATACAGCGGCAAGCTGACTTACATTGCCAACTAATTACTTTCAGATTGTGGCAATCACAATCTTTAAAATACAATTTAATCTATCTGTTGTTAAGGTCACGATACCTTTCACCACCGAATAGATGAATACATAAAATATCTAAAATGAATAAAAATTAATAGATCACAGCACTCCTAGATCAGTGATACAATATCTAAAATGAACCAATAAATAACAGTTCACAATACTCTAAATCAACGATATAACTCAGCATCAAATGTTTGCAAATAAACAAGTACATCATATCACCACACTCAATAAATCGGCAACATACATCACCAATGAGGTGAATAAAATATCTAACATAACCAAAGAATAAAAAATCACAATACTTCATGAATCAGCACCATAAACAGCAATGAAATAGATGCAAATAGGTGAAATAATGGCTGACATACAATTATATGTGGCTCAGCAATAATAGTAAATAAATTCACCCAAGGTGCAGCAGTCCATAATGACAATTCGCCAGCCTCCAATCACTGAAGTTGCATCAAATGATCCACATATTTCACCATTTATTTACAAATCTAATTGCATCTAGCTGGTGTAAATCAATCCAATGGAATTGAGGATTTTCGTCCTCAATCTGCTATGCAATACAGGAGACTTTTCATCCTTTAAATCATGCCAACAAGGGTTTTCATCATTGGAAGCTTGAAACTGAAAATTTGAATTTGCAAATGAAGATAACGGATGCCTTTCCTTGAATACTTGCCTTTTATTTATAGGTGCCACCTTTTGGGCACATAATTAATTTTAATTTTCCTTTTTCCTCTTAAAGGGTCCCTTTTTAAAATAAAACATCAGACAGGCCTTATAAAGTCACATTTTGAGCCAAACCTATACTACAACAAAAATAAATAAAGCATCTAAATCAAAACATATCAAGAAACACATTGCTAGAAAAGGATAATATTACATCACAAATACGTGGAAATAACAACATAACCTACCAACTTACCTATGGACAAAAGGAAACACGACTAAGTGAAACCATTAACAGGTTTAGAAACATAACACCCCTTTTGTTTAAGTTAAGGTTCTAACGATATTAATTTATATTTTGAAAACCTTTGCAAATTTTTCATGAAGATCCCATGTTCAAGCAGATAGGAACAATTGTGTAGTGAAAAATTCAACACAAATTGATTGATGAGCATTGGTTTTGGATGATCCTCTTCCATGCTGAAAAACATCTTGAGCTTGTGAAGATATTATGCCTCTTGTTCAAGGTATTTGACTAAATCAGGCAATTGTAACCCAAAATTAATGCAATAGTCCAAACTCATGAGCATATAGGAACAATTGTGTAGTGAAAAATTCAACACAAATTGATTGATGAGCATTGGTTTTGGATGATCCTCTTCCATGCTGAAAAACATCTTGAACTTGTGAAGATACTATGCCTCTTGTTCAAGGTATTTGACTAAATCAGGCAATTGTAACCCAAAATTAATGCAATAGTCCAAACTCATGAGCATAGCAGCCCAATGAGGGTTTCAATCCAAAATAGTGAACAATTCAAATCCACAAGCACAATGGCTCCTAGCCCATGAGCACAACAACCTAGCAAGGGTTTGAACCTTGGTAACAAGGACCACAGTGCCACAATTTAACCATCACATAAGTTTCATAAGTGCAATCCACTTCAATTAGGTTCTTCATTATCAATCATGTCGTTGTTATCTCCTATCACATGCGCAAGAGCATGAATATGTTTCTCTAATGGCATTTCATTTTCTTTGATTAACCATTCTTCTTTGATATCTCGACGAAAAGGATCCACTTCTCCATTGACATATAAGAGATCTATTGAAGATGCGGATGAGAGAAAACTGAAAAGAGAGCTCACTTGTACAAAATTATCAAGATGTGGTAAAGAATCCTTCGCATAGGGTTTTGATCTAATAGGTGCCTTTAAAGTTGAACTATGTTCAAGAAACTGCTCTTATCTAAATGTGATATGTCATTCACATCATGAATAATATCAACCTTCTAGAACTAAAACATCTAATCAAAAGTGCCCTTTGAATCAACACAACTTATAGCAGCAACCTCCTGAGATAAAGAAACATCTGGGTCTTTTGAAAACAAAGTTAAATGTTGAAGAAAAAATATCAATTTCTAGCATGAGATGCTTTCTTTCTTCATTAGATATCTTTTGAATTCCTCATTATTAGTGCTTATAGAAAATACCTAATTTGAAGATAAATCTTCCTAAGAGTGTCTTTTCTTATTACATCTAATCCAACCTTTTCGAACAACCCTTCAAATGAAGAAAAGAAGTGATTGGATTCATCATCATCCTCTCTAGCTCAACTAAATTCTTCCTACTAAACAAAAATTTCTTGATCTTCATCATGTTCTATGGATACTTGGAAAACTTTATCCTCACCAACAAACAAATGATATCTGCTCTCTTAAAAACAAGTCGTGATTGGTGGCTTCTCCCATGGATATTCCTTTTGCATTTTCGCTTCTTGAAATCCTTGCATTTTCTCTTCTTGAAATCTTTGCATTTCCTCTTCTTGAAAGCCTTACTCTTTCCCAATTGCTAGATTCCACCAACATGCAGACTTGTTGAATGTATTTACTTTTCTAGCACAAACTACTAGTCTATCTTGAATATGTTCTATCATAGAGTCACCAATGGATTCATCTCAAAGATGTTGATGGTTACTCTAAACCTTTGATAATTTGATCTAGGAACTATCAAGAGTTGCATCATGTGATACATATTTAGACAATTCTGAGCATCATGATTGGTTGTCTTGTCGAAAGAGCAAAAATTATGTGTTATCTCTTTGATGTTGCCCCTGAAACTGCTGAGCTGAAACTTTGTACTAAAACTATCTTTTCATTTTGTTGATATCAGTCAACAAGACTTTGAAACATGGATCTAATGGTATCTTTTCTAATTTCTCCTATAGTAATCATGTTGTCTTTGAGCTTAATTGCTCAAGTTTGCAACACTTCTAATTTATCTACTTCATTTTCGAGAAAGAAAGCATTTCTTGAAGGAAAAGCATTGATGAGGTAACTCGGGAGAATTTGTAGAGAACACCTTAAAGAATTATTGATTCTTTCAACAAGCCAATTGATCAATTCTATGAACTCCATCATAGATTCATTGCGATCTTTCTTTACATGTAACGTGCCAACCCTTCAGTGCAGTAAGAAAATTCCAAATTTACACCATGCGAGTAAATAAACAGAGTAACAAACCATCGTAATAAAAATTTTCTTTTCTTTATTGATATTATATGAACAAGATGTCATATCCAATTACAATAATGATTACATAACTTCACAAGTTACAATTATACTAGAATACATACACTTACATACATAGCTGCAATGAGCTTTAGAACAAATAGCTGTAAGACGGTCCAGGATCCGTCCTTTCAAATCTTGGTTCTTCTGTTGCCTACTATGGAGGAGAAGCATCACTTAGGAGCTTTTCCGCCAACCACGAACTCATAATGCGGTCCCCGCACATCTATCATTTGATAGATGGCCCTTCCCTTCAACGAAGACATTGGTAGAGTAACCAATAACAACAATCAGCTGACAATAGTGTTGTGTCCTACATAACTAGAACTTGTGCAATCTGGCAATCTCGAACTAGCTTGTAATACGGGATCACGGTGAACTAACAGTGTAGTCTCAAGTATCACACAACTAAGTGGAGTCTCGTACATTGCACTACTTTGATCAAAGTGTTCTCATTCAAAATTTAGAATGAAGTCATCTATCACATACACTATTTAGGGCCGATTTGACTTAAGGCTATCTTAAGCTATGCATAGGTGTATTCTCCAATGGATAGTCTGTCATCCTAGATAACCTATCACCATATAATCAACTTAAAAATAACCTACTTAACTAGCAAGTACACAAGGTAGGTATATCGTTCAATGGATAGTCCGTCATCCCAGATAACCTATCTTCAAAACAATCTACTTGGAATAAACCTACTTAACTAGCAAGTATATTAAACCCTCTCCCATACTAGATGACCTCTCCTAGGAGAAAACACAAGCTTTCCCAGTTAAATCAATAACTGGATGACCATATGTGCTTTTCATGTTCAATCATACCTAGTATATAATACTTATGATTAACACCCATCTCCTACTATGGAGTGAATATAAACACATTGCATCCCATGTTCAAACATATCTAGTATAATTAAATACCTATATTGTACCACATGTAATTAAATACCTATGTCAAGTAATCTCTTCGACATATCCAGTATAATTAACTACTTGTGTCAAGCAATCTCTCCTATCATGGAGTACTTTAAAACACATTATAAAAACAGCCTAAAAGCTTCAATTCCCTTTTCAAAGACACTCTTAATTACTTCTTTTGCACATAGTGAAAAGACATTTCAGGCAAACATAGAAATCACAGTAATTCTAAGTAAATAACAAGAAGAAGAGATCCTCATGCCTGTTATCACTTATCCCATTTAATGATGACAGTGCAGCCTTCTCCAACAGTAATTCAGCTTCCCAAAACAACTCCCTCTTTCTCTCTCGTTGATAGTACACTTCTCTCAAGTAATAAGACATCTCTTCCTCACTTAAGCTCAATCTTTTGTCACTCATTAATAGATGATAATGATTAGTAAAAACTAAGATACGATAAACAGCAAAGGACATATATCTTTGGTAAGATACGTCTCACTCAAGTGATATGGTGCATGAAAATAATGTTCACACAAGAAGAGAATGATTATGAATGATTGCAAATAACGGTCACCCAAGAATGGGTAAGAATCAAAATAATGATAATAATGTGTTGCAAGTGAGTTGGCGTGACTATTTATAGAGCAGCCAGCCTCCATAAATCCTATAGTTTTGGCATGTAGATCGGCACCACTTCCTTGCAACATGATTCAGCTTAAAGGTGGCGATGATAGAAGCTCAGACTCGACACAAAGCATAACAGATCGACTTCCATATTGACAGCATTCAAAAGACCATTTCAAACTGCACATGGGAAATTCGTATTTTTCTCCCAAATCGACATCTATAGGAAAGTGAAACAGAGGTGGCATGATTTAACTCACAATGATTTAACTCACAATAGAAACAATCAATCTCAATTTCATGGCAACAGGTATCCATCGGTCCATATGGTGGATGATTCGACTTGAACATATTAATACACAAGACAAAGTCAAGGTCGGTCTCTCTATTGGCGTCGACCAAGTCAAGCATACTATAGACAACAATATTAAATGCAGAGCAATGACTTATATCGTGTATCATTCAGCATGATATTCGGTTTATAATAACAGTCATTAGCTTCTAAATCGGCTCTATTTGACATAGTCAACAATGACCTCTATTTCATAGTCTCCATCGACTACACAACAGCCTTTTAAATTGGCTTTAATTGAATAAGAGGTAGTTGAATTCTAATAACAAGTTGTGACCTTCATTAAGTTCAAAAAGTCTCAGCTAATATATCGGCCTATGCTTTAATCATTCTCCAAGCATTAAAGATATTTTTCCTTTATCTATTGCAGAATATTTCAGCGCCCTATCTATTGTACTCACTAATATTTGAAGAAGGTTTATGTTATAAGGGCTGCGCACAACTACATACCCCTCAAAGTTCTCCTTTCAAGTGTTGTGCCCAATATCATTCACATATGTTTATTGATCTGTTTAGAGTCTTCTTCCACTCATATGTACCATGTAATTTCCCATGAAGTCCACACTATATTAAATGCAACATATACATATATGATATATGTATACCGCCTCTTAAAAGGCTCCGTCCCATGCTACCCTTTGTGAATCAAGCTCTATATGGCTGCAACTGTATTTATAACGTTTCCCCATATATGTATATATACAATATATCCCATGTTTGTATATTGCCTTATATATATACTTAGAGTATATCTTATATACATATATATTTCATATCGTACCAAGCAAATGAAGCCATGATCTATTCGATAATTATATTATCATATATATATATATATGTGCATATACATTTCTATATATTTGTCAATGAGTAGCATTAACGCTATATTATATATCTAAGTAGCCGAATCGCTGCTCTCAGGGCATCGTTTTAGAACCGGAAACGTTTCGGAAACGGATTCGGAATCAAATCATGGTGGAATCGTCCAAGAATCGGATTTGGACCTGTGGGTACAATTCTGAAATACGTGGACGTTTCCAAGTGATTCTGCGGCTGATGTGGCGTTTCAAAGACATTTTTTGACCGTTTTTCAAACTCAATTTGACCTTTTCATCGAAAAACGCAATTTTTAGGGCGAATTTGTCACTTAAACGTGGATTTCGAGTTTCATTTCACCAATTATTATGTTTCATTTGCATTTTATTTCACTGTTTGTTAGCTGTGAAAAATGCGACCTTGCAAAAACGTACGTGAATCGAGATCATTTGCACGACCAGGAGGAAGATAAATGCGATCAGAGGAAAAACGCAACTAGCAGGAAGGTAAACACGGCCAGGAAAAGGAAAACGCGACCAAGGTAGGGTTTTCTAAATTTTATAGTTTTTCAATTTTTTTATTTTCGTTTTTTTTATAAATCTTTTCCAATATTAAAATGTGTTGAAAATAGTAAATACTATAATCTATTAAAATATTTTTAATTTTTTAGATATTATTAGATATTTATTATTTAATATGTAAACATAAATATTTTTTATTTAAATTTTTAATGTTTAAAAATATAATTTAAAATATTTCTAATTAGTAATTAGTAAATTCATAAATATAAATTAGTATATTATGTTTCAAAAATTGAAATTTGTCATGGTTTTGTTTATCATATGTATCAGTATATGACATCTTAAAATTAATTTTGTTTCTAGGTTGCATATATATATATAT
>VDFB02362854.1:0-17579 GCA_007258455.2 Sequoia sempervirens | reverse complement strand
TTCCTCCTTAAGAGCATTTTTGGCTACCATATACTCTACTTCAATTATGGACAATAAAAAAGTAGGCTTACCTCTTACTCATCATACTCACTACACCTCAAAATAAAGTAAAAACATGGCCACTAGTCAACCTTCGACTATCCAAGTTGCTTTCCCAATTTACATCAATAAAACCCTATATGTCCAATGAATTATCCACATCATCAGTATGATGATAAACCAAACAATAATCTGAAGTACGATGTAAATATATAAACACCTTGCTAATAAAAGTCCAATGCTCATTACAAGGGTTAGACATAAGGCTACCCAACACTCCCATTATGTGGACTATATCTAATTTAGTGCTTGAACCACTGCATACATTAAACTACTTATGACACTAACATAAGGAATGTTAGAGATCTCTTCAAAATCATCATTAGAATTAGGACACATGTCTAAACTAAACTTAGTACCAACTGAAAATGAAATATTTACTTGTTTATAGTCATGCATATTAAACCTCTACAAAATAGTATCAACATACTTACTTTGACTTAAGCAAAGATTTTTATGTACCCGATCTCTAATGGTGTCCATCCTAAGAATATATTTTGCAGCCCCCAAATCCTTCATATCAAATTTTTCAAAAAAATGATTCTTAAAAGATGCCTAATTATTACCTTACTATTACCCATAATCAACAATTCATCAACATACAAGATAATGATTAGAATCTAACCATCAATAACCTTAATGTAAATACAGTGATCCTCCTCACTTCTAAAAATACCCAACTTTAATGAAAAGGCATCATAATTCTCGTACCACATCTTGGGTGACTATTTCAAACCATTAAAACATCTCTTTAACTTGCAAACTAGGTGTTCTTTTCCTTTCACAATAAAACCATCAAGTTGTCACATATACATATCTTCCTCAAGATCCCCATGCAAGAAATCGGATTGAAAATTTATGTTCTCTATCTCAAAATCATAAGTAGTAGCAATAGATAATAGGAATCTAATAGAATTTAACTTAGAAATTGGAGAGAATTTTTAACCAAAATCAACTCCCTCACATTGGGAGTAGCCCTTGGCCACCAATCTATCCTTGTACAACTCTAACTGACTATCTCAAAATTTCTTTTTAAATACCCACTTTCAACCAATGGGCTTCCTCCCTATGGAAAAACTCACAAGATCCTAGGTATCACAACTATCCAAAGCCATCATCTCCTCCTGCATGGCTTGCATCCAATATTCACTCTCTTCTAAACAAATATCCTCCCTGTAGCATCTAGGTTCATCGTTTATATTCAGAAAATCAAATACATAATGGAAATTAAATGGGCTATACCTATCAATTGGATTATGTTGCCTTGTGTATCTTCTCACGGTAAGGGTAAGGGGTTCTTGTTGCTCTTCTTCTTCTACATGCTCATACTTCACATCATTTGAACTCTTTGAACCCTCTATTTCTTCTCCATCCTTTAATCCATCTAGTTGTTCTTCCACATGTTTAGGAAGGTGCAAAAGGTTGGGGTCTGAAAAGTTGCCAATTTTTTTAAAAAAAATTAAAAGCAATAACGCGAGCACATTATAACGTGCTCATGTTATTTCTTGGTGTGATCGAGCATAATGCTTAGTCACACCAATCCTATAACATGATCACATTGTAATGCAAGTGCACTATGAGTTGTTATAAGAAAAAAAAAGAAAAAGAAAATCATTTTTAGACTATCATATTTCTTTCATTTGTGGCCTACAAACCCTTCCAACATGTTCTCACATTATCGAAACCCCAATTTCATCAATTTATTCACTAAATTATTGCTATTTCTTTGCCAGAATGCTGCCATGTTGATAGGGAGCTCCAAGGAGTAAGATTTCTTTCTTTTTTTTGTGAATTTCTTTTAAAAATAAGTATATTTAATATGTTTTTAATGTTAAATTATTTAATTTTTAGGAGTTGAAAATCTACCTAATTCTCATCCTCAAAATCCTTCTCCTCCTCATAAGTAAAAAAACCAACAAAATCCTAATGAAAAATCACATCAAAAAACTCCTCCAACAATTCCTAAACATCCTCCTAGAACTCAACAAAATTTAATGGGAGAAATTGAAATCAACAAAAAACAAATTGAGTTAATTGTGAGGTTGAATGATCTTATAAGTTCAACCTCAGAAAGAAACGCGCTTGCAAATTCACTTCAAGCTATGTTAACAAATAGATGTAATTAGCAAGCAATTATGTGGTTGGGCAGATAAGAAGTGGGAGTACATAGATTTTTTATGTAGATAAACTATCCTACAAACAAGTAAAAAATGAAAAAGTTACAAAATATGACTTGTGTTCACTGTTCACTAACCCACATACAATTCAACTTCTTGACCTTACAAGAAAGAGGTTTCCTATCCATTGGTGCAACCACCAAGGGATAAAGGAAATTTTTTGGAAGAGTTGGTGGATGGTTTTTAACATCCTCCATGCAACAATAATGAGGTCCCCTAATATTTATTCAGGAAAATCTACCACAATTTTTTTCGCAACAAAATCCCCAACTATTTTGATGTGGGATACTTTTAGGGGAGAGGTGGTGGGTTGACATAGTATAGACCAGTTGCAAGTTTCGATCCTCAGTGGAAAACAAGATGAGCACTCACTAGACTAGCTTATCAACACATTTCTATCCCTTTCATCATCAAGGAGAGTGATGAGGTGGATACTCTATAGTCTATTTTTTCTCTGACCTAGAGTATCATCTAGTGTGCAAGTCCTATAGTGCAATGTGAGCCAAGGGATACTTTAAGGGGTAGGGTTTCACCCCATATTTTTTAGGCTTGCAGGTCCACCTATACATATGACCCCATAGATGGTTATGAGGCTGGTGCATAGGCTACATTTGCAACTAACTAGTTGGCGATGACATGTGAAATTTTGAATGAGTATTTCAACCTCAATACTCAGGTAAATGTTAGCATGTTCATTGAATTTAATTTATTAAATTTCATTTTTAAAATGCAATATTAACTAATTTAGTTTAATGATTGTAATAAAATTTCCAAGTCATGTTGTTCATACTATTTTCACCAGCCCTCCATCTGCTTTTTACACTACTACATCTACTATCAAGGTATTTAATTAGTAAAAAATTATAAATATTACATGTGAATAGCACAGTTGTTATATGAGTGGTATTCTAATATTTGATTTTGGATGTTGAATAGGTTAATATTGGATATTTCATGGCAACACCTTCTAGTGGTGGTGGATTTCAAATATTTACTCAGGTAATAGAATAAAGATTTTAACTAATGAATTGTACTTAATATATTTGTGTAGTTTATATTCATATCATTAATTACATTTCATTGCACATCTTTCAAACTCAAAGCATCACTTCACATTGCATAACTAATAACTGATGTTGATAGATGACAAAATTTCAATTACAATAGTTTTTTAGAAAGTCAACATAAGTAGTGATGCAAATACTTCACATAGCATAGCTAATATGATCCCATCCTCCATCTTCATCCATAGATCCTATTCTTTAATTTCCCAAGTTCATTTCTAATCCGTCATACTAATTTGCATCCTCATCCAAAATCAATACCAATATTCCTTCCAATCAATCCTACACCATGTCTAACCATCAAATCTATCCTCCTTCTAACCTAATTTATTCTAATCTACCTTCATCCATTCCAGCCAAACCCAACCATATTGATGATGATTAGTATAGACTTTTTGACCAAGTCAAATATAATCCCAATGATGAAAATGAGAGAATTTTGGATCACTTTGAATCCAATTTCAATAGAAATAATGCTCCAATTTTCCACCAATCCCCCATCCAAAGCTCCCCTCAAGTCCCATCCATCATCCCCATCCACCATGCCACTAATTTATCCTCACCTACTACTTCCATATTTATAAGGATGTCATGCTTAGATGTATCCTTAGCATCGATGCTAAGCTTCCTTCCTCCCTACCTTCATCCAATTCTAATCCATATCTTCTTTCTTATCCTTCCCCTTCCTTAGATGACAACAAAACCCAAGCCTTTAGAAAAATTCCCCTAAAAATGCTTTTCAAGGTCCTCATCCTCATCCTCAATTTACCAATCCATAGAAGCTTCCACCTCATATTCAACTTTCATAGCCCACATCCTTAAATTGACATCACCCCACTATTACCAATCAAAGTCATCCCATGTCTCTCGTAATAACATCCTCCAAGTACTATTTGTAGAGGTGGTTGTTTCCCCATGCAAAAACAAAGTGGTGCAATCTTCCTATATCATGCATCCACCTTCATCACCCCCACATCAAGAAAAAACACTAATACCCTAAATCTTAAATGAATCCACTATGAATCCATCTATCCAAGTTGAAGATTCTATAAAACCTTCCTCCCTCATGACATCATCCATACCAAATGAACTATGTCCATCTCCTAATCCAAAGCATGCTAACATAGATTCCCCTCCATATAAAGATCAAGGAAACCCTTCTCCTCCATCATATGATCCCCTTCCATCTCATGATCCTATTTCCAATCAAGAAAAACATATCCCTTCCATCGCATCTAATGATATCTTTCCATCTCAAGAGTAAGATATCCCTTCATCCCCCCTCTCACAATGCCCTCAAAGTACCTCTTCCACTCCATTATATGATCACTCTCGAAATGTGGTCTCAAAGTACACCTTCCACCCCATATAATCATCATCTTTTCCTCATGATAAAAACACCCATCCCTCTTCATCTCATGACCCCCCTCCATATCATAACCAATACCACACTATACCATCCATCTCATCCCAACATAATACCATAGAGAAGGCAATGAAATGTTTGAAAAAATGCCTCAAAGAAATGTGGTATCATGGTGATGGAATTGCATGACAAACAAATGTGTCATGGAATTCTATCACCATGAGTCCACATTTCTTTGAGGAATTTTTTCAAACAATTCACTAACTTCTCTATTCTACCATATTTTTTGTATATGTCTACCAAAGCATTTTATCAGACAATTCACCACCTTGGTGTTATGGATAAAAGCTTAAAACAGGTGCTTTTGAGTAAGCTATTGATAGGGAAAATAGTAAGCATAAGAGTAAGAAATATATATTTCAATAAGTACCCAGAATTTTGTTGATTATCTCATACATTATAAGCTATGACCTAAATCACTATTCTACTTTTTGTGATTGAATAATTTGTTGTTTTATTTTTAGATGATGGAATAAAAAATGCCTCCAAGTGTTGATAGGAAAATGGAGCAAGGTGTATCTTCTGTAATTGTCAACTCAATGCCTCTCATAGGGGTATGAGGCAGATTAGTAAATTTTAAATTTCATTTATTGTTATAGCTATTATTTAGTGAAAAATCAAATGATTATTGATTCATAGTTTAATTTCTATTTGGATGGTTTCTATAGGAATTGGGCACACCATAACATGAGCATGTGAATCTTCCACTTGAGGAGAGAGATCATCTAGCAGTGGTAAGTGATTATTTTGTAAAATATATCATTTTCTATAATGTAATTTCTATATATTAATGTCTTTACTTGTTATTGTAACAAATAAAGCTTGATGAGGAACTAAACCCTAGGAGGATCATCCATTGAGTTCAAAATAAACGAGTGTCATATGCATCACCATCCACCCAACCAACAATGTCCACCCATTTATTTTATTCACTTGGAGGGAAATGACTTTTCATTGGGGTCATTTTTTGTATGCATATATGGCATTTTTAGACATATTTTGTATTACATATACTCGACATTGTATGCCTATCTGGAATTATTGTAAGCCTATAGGGCTATTTTGTTTATATTTTATACTTATATAAACATATATTGATGTATTCCTACATGGATATTTGGTTAATATAAATATTTCTTATTGATGGTGTCCATCTTTCCATTATAAATCCATGCTTCAATAGATATTTGTAGATTTTTTACTTCAATTATTTAAAATCCAAGTGCTTTCCATGCACTCTTCTTTTCTATAATTATAAATATATTGTATACATCTAAATATGGTCATGATTAAACTTGTTAATTAATTAAATATGAATTATTTAATTAATTCCCCTAAAGTCATCTACATATAAATAAATTTAATTATTTATTTATATCGTTCATTTTCTAAATTCTTCTTCCTTAATTAAATAAATAATTTTATTTAATTATTGACATTTCCACCATCCGCTTAATTAAATTAAATAAATTTTCATAATTTATTTATATTTGGTTATCATATTGTTCTAAAGTTTGAATATTTTTGAATATTCAAATAATGGAATATTCTCCATCCCATAATCGAATTAAATATTAAATATTTTATTTAATATTTTTCTCTATTTTCATTTCTAAAACATAAATAAATATGATTTATTTAATTATGCAAGTTTCCATTTTCATCTTCACTTCCAAATTAAATAAATATATTTTATTTAATTTCTAACTCACCCTTCCAAATTCTCAACTTATCCTTCGAAATGGAAGTTTCCCTTTGAAACTCAATGATGAAAATTGAAAGAAAAGGGAAACCTTCCAATCTTCTCTCCACTTTCAAAAATCTGCCACTGTCCATTTGAATAAGCTTAATCCGGACTGTCGATCGAATCAACCAATCGAATCCATTCGAAAACTCTATAAATTCTGGCGCAAATCCAAGCTTTGGTTAGAATATGCATACAAACTATGCACACATTTACACAGCCATAATTGCAATTAGCTTATGCATTTATATTAGTTTCAATATCACAGCCATACTTTCATATTAGCATAGCTTTGCATTCAGCATAATGTGCATTTTAAATCTTGTTCTTTAGCTTTCATTTTGTTGAGTTTGATCTGCTGATCTGAGAGCCATTTGAAACAAAAAAACACTGAAGTTAGAAGAAGATAAGACGACTTCGGGGAAGTTGTTGTCATGGTTTGCTCATTCCGTTTATTTCTCGGCTTTCTTGATTTAATGTTTTATTAATATGTGTTTGATTTTAATTTTGATTGATCCAATATTTCATACACACATAAAATGGTGCCCACCATGGGGCTCCAACCCATGAATTTAACATTATCTGCAAGTTTGTTTTGATAGTTTCCATGTTTTGAAGTAAATTTTTAGAAAAAATTTGGCATTTAGGCTCATTCAAAATTTTCTGTGGCACATACAGGGTTTTAACTTTTCTATTTTGCAAGATTTTGGAGCACATCTAGTATCTATTTAGGCGCATCTAGTATCTGTTTAGCTGCATCTAGTATCTATTTAGGCGCATCTAGTATTTGTTTAGGCGCATCTAGTATCTGTTTAGGTGCATTTAGTATCTATTTAGGCACATCTAGTATCTGTTTAGGCACATATAGTGAATCTCTCTTTTTTTTGGCACACATTAAATGTTTTTGAGCATATAAATCTTTCTTGCGGCGCATTTAGTTTCTATTCTGGTGCATTTAGCTTCTGTTTTGGTGCATTTAGTTTTTGTTCTGGCACATTTGGTTTCTATTGCAGTGCATTTAGTTTCTGTTCTGGCACATATATCTTCTGGCACATATAGCTTCTGTTCAGGCACATATGGATTGTAAAAAAAATATAGAATTATGAGTCTGACACCTTCCGTAGACAGAATTCTTTTTTTCTTTTTCTGAATTTTAAAATGAAGCAATCCTAGGGTAGCCACATCTGCATAAAATGAAGCAATCTAGGATAGTCACCAAACATTAATCTTGCAGTTAAAATTGAACAAACTTGTTTTTAGTGAAGCAATATCTTCACTTAGATTAGATCATTGTGATTTGGGATTTAAAAAGAACATCTGCTTGCTTTGAATGTGGTAATAGGTCTATGCTCTCCCCTTAACTGGGTGATCAGAATACCAGACTTGCCTTTTTTTCTTAGTTTTCATGCAAATTTTACTATTTCAATTACATCCTTTAGAGAGCCTACCATAGTGGGAAAAAGTACTCACCCTACGGGAACGACTCAAGTGGATTCAAG
This sequence comes from Sequoia sempervirens, assembly GCA_007258455.2. NCBI lineage: Eukaryota > Viridiplantae > Streptophyta > Pinopsida > Cupressales > Cupressaceae > Sequoia > Sequoia sempervirens. The sequence continues at coordinate 9,570 of VDFB02362854.1, read as the reverse complement.
CCAAAGCTAGGCTATTCCGCCCCACTATAAAATTTAAAGAAAATTTAGGGAAACCCTCTTTTGCTGGTAGTGTGCAAGATAACCATCCCCAAAACCTTTGTTCTAAAGGTTGGGAGGTCTCCTGAGGGAGTTTATTATTGCCACACCGAATGGAAATCCTTACTATGAACCTAGTGTAGTGGCCAGCTGAAGTCAGTTTCTGAACATTCTAATAATCACAGTGCAAGGGGAGGGAAGAATCTACCCCCAAGACACTTCCATATAACTGCCAAGGACCGTTTTCTCAGGGGATCTGGTATCCACTTCTCTAACTCTGAGTATGTGCCTAAAAATACAAAAACATGGGTGCCCCTTCAGGGGTGACACAGTTGTGTGAGTCGATGCAGTTCTAAGATGTGGTTTGTTGATTACTAGAATGACCTACTTGAGCATTAAGAGTGAGTCTGTCTGAATTTTTTTTCATGTGAGAAACCTATGAAAACATTTGTTGAAAACATTTTCTTGACCAAACACTTCATGTTAGTATAGGGCCTTAAAAACAACTGTTTTTTCCAAAATGTTTGTTGTGTCTTCCATCACATTAATTCAGATAAGGAGATCATCCAAAATGAACATGGAGAACAAAAACTGAAATCACTCAAAAAAAATTCATACCATTAGTCCAATAACATTCCCAATAATTTTCCCATGCTTAGAGATTGGAGATCAACAAAATTTCCCAAGAAATCAGTGTCTAAAAGGATTAGAAAACCCAAGAAACCATTAGGATACAAGAAAACAATGCAAAAGAGAAAATTCTTATACAAAAGTTGATAAGTCTTGCTTCACTACCAAGGATTTCTTCACAGATACCAAGATTTTGTTAGAGGATTCACTGATGAGTATGCTATAGATCCCTTAGATTCTCAAGCTTATTATCAGAGATTAGCTCTATCACAATGGCATAATCATAACCAACCTCTTGAATTTGACAACATACCACAACCTTCTATAGAATACCCTTCACATCCCAATCAAATCCTTCAGTGATTTTGGAACCTTTCTTCGATAACAAAGACCAAAACTTTAAGAAGTGCATCTCTCAAACAGCTTTCTAATTTTTGGTTCAACTCCCCTAATAGGATTCTAAAATCCTTCATCAATTGGAAGCCATAATCAATAAATTAGGAGCATCCTTGATCATATCATAAGATTCTGCATCTTATCAGATCATCATCATCGCACTTGTCAAAACTAGGATCTAAGTTTAGAAGGAAATTTTCAAAATCATATGCCTATCTTCACAAGATCCCAATTCAATAAATTGAAGGACGAAATTCAACAAGAAGGACATACTCAAAACATTCAAGAAGAGGGTGAAAGTAGCAATCCTCTTTACATCATGAATCGTAATCCACTTTTTGACAGAGATACAAATAACAGAGAAGAAAATCCATTTCATCAATACAAAGACATGAAAAAAACATAGATAGATAGTGATGAGGAACAATATGAGGAACGTCTTAGAGAGGCTGAACAAGATCCAAAATTCCATAAAGCCATTGAAAAGATCTTGCAGCGAGATAAGGAAAAATATTTTCTCTATCTAGCCGAACAAGGGGCTAAATTGCCTCATGACTTTAATACTGAAAACTTGAAAAATAACCCTAAAGAGACACCCCTTTCTGATCTTAGTGCTTTGACCCTACAAATCAAAGCACTTCGAGGAAAAGTTAAAGAATTACAAGGGGGAACAACCACAAAGAAATACACTCTTGAGGACATTTGTCCTTATCCTTTCGACAAAATTCTTAACATGATTTCTTTTCCCAAGCATTGTGAAATGCCAAAATTTGATTGCTATAATTGGAAAACGGATCCAATCGATCACATTAGAGACTTCAGAAACATGACATTGGAATTCTCTCATGAAGATACTTACTTGCTGCGATTGTTTCCTAGGAGCCTTGGGGTACACTCTATGGAATGGCTATCTAAGATTACACCTCCTGTTAGTACATTTGAAGAATTAACCAACCTATTCATATCACAACATGCCTATAACATACAACACTCGATCACCATGATAGATCTTTGCAAAGTTGCACAAAAACCTGGCGAATCCTTCATTACGTTTCTTCAGAGATGGAGAAGAATGTTCACCAGATATCCATGTCCTATTCCTGAAAAGGAAAAGATGGTTACTTTCATTAACAGTTTAAATTCAGAGATGAGCTATCATTTGAACTTACATTTTCCTTCTTCTTTTGAGAAAATGATTGAAGATGCCATAACCATTGAAAATGCTTTGATCAAAAGAGGAATAATCAAACATGACAAAGAAAATCCCAGCTCATCTAACCATCACAATAATCAGGAAAAGTCCAAATTATGGACTCGCAACAAAAACATGGTGAATGATGGTGTTGTTGATGTGAATCATGCCTTGACCAAGCCATTTGTCCTCAGCACTCCAAAAACTCACAACAACAATGTCAACTCAATTGCAAATCATGAAAATAATCCTCCTCCTCCAAGGAACAATATAAATCAAAACTCTACTCCCAATCAAGGGACTTCCAACAACCAAGGTTATCGAGGAACCAATAACGATCACAATTCTTTAGGGAAAACCTCGAATTCAAATCCACAGAGATTTTCATTTTTCTCTAATAGAAGAACTTTCACTCGATTGGGGCAATCTATAGAATCAACATTCAAAGAGTTGATGGCCAAAAATGTCATTACTTTGCCGCCTCAATAAAATTATGAACCCAGTGTAAAGCCTCCATCATGGAATGAGGCATACTATTGTGATTATCATCGGTGTAAAGGTCATCACACAAATAACTACCAAGCCTTGAAGAATGCCATTCAAGACTTGATCGACAATGACATCATTACAATAGAAGGAAATCAACAAAACAACACAGACCACCAAGCATTTCACAATCCTTTGCCCAATTATCAAAAGGGTGAGCCTTCAGAAAAAAATGTGAATCATATCAATGATGATCATATAATCAATCATCTCTATGCAGACGATGAGCGGGTAAATGTCATTAAAGTCAACCAAAAGGTGGAATATAGAGAAGTCAACTCAACAACAAGAGCACAAGCTAAAGTTGTCTTGAAAGGTGCCTCTTCAAAATCCATTGAACCTCCACCTCATCATTAATATGATTTGGTCAACCAACTTCGGAAAACCCCTGCTCAAATTTCTATTCTAGAACTATTGAAGATTTCCCCATCTCATAAGGAAATTCTTCAAAAAACCCTTGTTGAAACTAATGTATCCACTAATTTGGATGTGAACCAATTTCAAGCCATGGTAGGACACTTGTCCTCTCCCACTTGCCTTTCATTCTCTGAAAAAGATGACGTTTCCATAACTCATCCCCATAATTCATCATTGTACTTAGAAGTCATGATTCACAAGTTTTGTATTAGATGAGTTCTGATAGATGGAGGTGCTGGTTTGAACATTTGTACCATGAATTTGGTAAAAGCTTTAGGATTTTCTGAAGACTCCATTGATTTCAGAAGAAAGATTACCATAAAATCTTATGACGATGAAGAAAGACCATCCAAGGGTTTAATCATGCTGCCAATCAGAGTGGGCACTGTTATAAAGAATACTTTCTGCCAAGTAATGGACCATGATCTTGCATATAACATCTTGTTGGGTCATCCTTGGATCCACAAAATGCAAGTTGTCCCATCAACCTATCATCAATGTCTTAAGTTTCCTTATGATGGACAAGAAATCATGATACCTTTTGATGATTCCAATATTCAAACTTGTGCCAACATAAAAGCCAGTTAGGATACTTTGGTTCCTAATAATTGAGAAGCTCATGCTAGTACCTCTCTAAAGATTGACACACAAATCAGTCAATTGACCAATACGTTTGACAAAAAGATGAAATTCAAGGATCATGGATTTGGAGAATACTCTCTTTGTCTTGCCAATTTACCTACATCACCTTGATCACATGGACAACTGTCTATCAGGGAACATCAAATATTAGTAGCATCAACATCAAAGCAACCACCAATACAGCCAATCACAAAATTTAATGGACAATTCATCAAAGAAAAATTCCCCATGTAAAATCTTGAGGATACAGAAATTCTAAATTGGCTCTATAAAGATGAAGAAGAAGCAGTATCCAATGTCAAACTACCCACAGAAAAATATGGAAAAGGGTACTCAATCATGTAGAAGATGGGCTATGACAAAGGTCCTATTGGAAAAAGGAAGGAAGGAGTAGTTGAACCCATTCACCTCCACAGACTTGCTACAAAAGAGAAATCTAGATTAGGTTATGATACTCACTCCAAAGAAAGCACATCCAAACAACTACATGACACTATCTTCACATTGCAAGAAGGCTTAGAAGCATGTTTGATGACAGTTCAGAACTTCTTGGAGAACAATTCTGACACAGACTCTGCTGAATATGAATGGGACACCATTTATAATAATGAATTCTGGAAGATAAAGAGGTTGATGTAATACACTACCACGCCCCAACTCTAATTGAAGGTGAAGGGTCAGGGTCCCAACTACAAGAATCTAAACCACAAATCAACTATGATTCTAGTGATACTAATTCAGACCTAAACGAACAAGATTATCATGAGGATAGTATCATCTTTGACCCACCTCACAACTCGGATCCTACCGACCACTCCATTATGACCTTAACCATAGCCGACTTCACACAACCTGACAATCCAATACCTTTAATTTATTCTGATCTCATTGATTGGGATTCAACTAAACCTATCGACATACCCATGTTTCCAAGTGATGAAGCTTTCATAAACTTTCTCTCCGCAAAGGATACAAATGATTGTTCCACCAACGATTTTTGACATAGAGTTTTTGATTAGGAGAGTGTCAAGTGTCCTAGCTACAAAAGTAAAAATAAAAAAGAAAGATCTAATGGTGAAAACCAGAATCTAGCAGTATTAGATCAAACAAAAGATAAAATAAAGAGCGTATCAGATGGTGAAAACCTCTTTGAGGCACCAAATGATGGGAATCTTGACACTCTCCCAGAGCACTACCATGAGCGATCGCCTATTCTGATTGAGCCTACAAATGCTGTCAATCTTGAGACTTCTGACAAACCAAGGATCCTACAGTTAGTTGCATCAATGACAAAGAAAGAAATACTAGAGTTCATGGAATTCTTGAAAGCAAATCAAGTAAATTTTGCATGGTCTTACACTGAAATTCCTGGTCTTGATCCTGATCTTAACATGCATCAATTATCTATCAAACTAGGGGTCAAGCCGATGAAACAAAAACTCAGAAAGATGCACCCTCATGCTGCATTATTGGTTAAGGAAGAACTGAGAAAACTCCTTGATGTGGGTTTCATAAGACCAATTGACTATGCAGAATGGATTTCCAACATTGTTCTTGTATCTAAGCCAAATAAAACTGTGAGAATATGCACAGATTTCAGAGATCTTAATAAAGCATGTCCTAAGGATGATTTCTCATTGCCTAGTATCGATACTATAGTTGATCTAATAGCTGGCCATGCCATGTATTCATTAATGGATGATTTTTCTGGCTACAACCAAATCAAGATTGCACCTAAAGACCAGGAGAAAACAACTTTTACATGTCCATGGGGAACTTATTGTTGGAACGTCATGCCTTTTGGTTTGAAGAATGTTGGGCTACTTATCAAAGAGCCATGACTACAATCTTTCATGACATGATGCATATCTTCATGGAAGACTATGTAGATTACATATTGGAAAAATCGTACACTAGAGAAGGACATCTTGAAATATTATCCAAAATATTTGCAAGATTAGAGAAATTCAAAGTTTGTCTCAACCCTAAGAAATGTGTTTTTTGGGTCAAATCTGGAAAACTCTGGGGTACATTGTTTCAGAAAAAGGAATTGAAGTAGATCCTACAAAAGTACAAGCAATTATGGAAATGGATCCACCAAAGAACATCAGTCAATTAAGATCACTACAAGGACAACTGCAGTCTATACGAAAGTTCATTGCACAATTGGCTAACAAAAGTTTACCTTTCACACATCTACTACATAAGAATGTTCCTTTCAGGTGGGATGACAAATGTGAATTGGCTTTTCAACAAATCAAACAATATTTAATGACTCCACCAGTTCTCATACCACCAAATCCAGAAAAAACCTTAATCTTATACATTGCCACAATAGAAACATCTCTGGGGGCACTGCTAGCGCAAGAAGACTCTATAGGAAAGGAAAGTGCAATTTATTACATCAGTAGAACACTGACAAGTCATGAACTCAACTACACTTCTATTGAGAAGGCTTGTCTGGTAGTAGTCTTTGCTTCATAGAAGTTTTGACATTACATGTTAACCCATACAGTCAATTTGGTTTCAAAGATTGATTCACTCAAGTATTTTTTGAGCAAAGCATCATTAACAGGAAGGTTAGCAAAGTGGGTAATGATTCTGAGTGAGTTTGACATCCATTATATTGATCGCAAGGAAATCAAAGGATAAGTTATTGCTGATCAATTAGCTGAAGCACCACTACAAGTAGATCATCCCCTTCACATTGAATTTCTAGATGCTGATATCCCACAATAATGGGTTACACTTTTTGGCCAAACTTGACATTGAAATCAACATTTTTAGAGAAAACTTCACTTTCTAACACTTATAGTAGGTAAACTATTAGGAATTTGAAAATGATGTAAACTAGTGATTTGTGAGATTTTTTCTATAGATTTTAAATGTATTTTTTTTGAAAAAAATTGAAATTAAATTGTAACTTTTTTGTGTCTCCCTTGATAACTAGTTTTTAATTGTAAACAACATTTTTAAAAAGTGGTGTGTACTTCGGCAAGCATAACTTTTTTTCTACAAAGGATAAAACTATAATTCTTTTGAATTTAGGTTGGTAACACAAGTATCTAGGGCTTTCATTTTGTTTCATAGCATTTTGTTCAATAATTTTATTTTTAATTAAGTTTTGAAGTCAAAACATTTATAATTTAGACATAGGTGCACTTCAGCACGCATAACTTTTTTGGTATGTATTGAAATTCAATTTTTCTTTTTTTGTTAGAACGGGGACATCAATACCTAGTGGATATATATTTTTCAAAAAATTTCCTCAAATTTACTATTTTTCCACAATGATTTTTCATCAAACTTGACATTCAATGGAAAACCTATGTATAGTAAAACTAAAAAATAAAATAAAAAATAAAAAATATATATATTAAATTTATAGTTGCTGGAAAGCACGTTTCGATCACTACAATCTTCCAATTTGGTTTATCAAGTTGACTCCATTTGCACCTCCTTCCCAATCTTCGATAGTCAAAAAAATGCATAAATTTTGAAATGGTGGAAGGGAAGGTAAAAAAAGGGGGTTCATTAGAACCCCCCTTCTAATGAAGGGGGTTCATTAGAACCCCCCTTCTAATGAAGGGGGTTCATTTGAACCCCCTTCATTAGAAAAGGGTTCTCAAACCCCCCTTATATGGTGCAAAAGTGGGTTCTTTAGAAGGGAGGGGGGTTCATTAGAAGGGGGGTGGTTCATTCGAACCCCCTTCATTAGAAGGGGCAAACCATTTCAATTTTTTTGATGAGCATTTCCAATTATTCTTCGTTCGAAAAATTGTAACGCACTATTGTGGGTTTATACAGAATCTAAATGACCATGGTCCTTATATTTTGATGGTTCTTTCACTCAACATGGATCGGGGGCAGGCATACTTTTCATCACCGCTCAAGGACACACCATTCCTAGATCATATTGGCTAATGTTTCCATGCACCAACAACATAGCTGAATATGAAGCATTAATCACCAGACTCAAAATAGCACTAGAATGGAGAATTACAAAATTACAAGTGTATGGTGACTCATAATTGGTCATTTGTTAGATCAATAATGACTATCAGACCAAAGATGACAAACTACTGCCCTATAAAAAGATGGTGGATGACTTCAAGAAATACTTTGTGGACATCAAATTCACACAAATTCCAAGGCTTGATAATAAAGTAGACGACGCCATGGCTATGATCACATCATTATTACAACTCCCAGAAACTTAGACTCGTTATGAATTTCTGGTGGAACAATCATTTACACCTACTTACGATACCCTTGAAAGCCAAATCATTTGCCACTTGGTAGGATCTGATTCACCTTGGTACGAAAAAATTTATGCCTACCTCAAAGATGATATCTTGCCACCTAATTTATCCCGTAACCAAAAACACAATTTTATTCACCAATCTGCTCGCTACACTCTTATCGCTGACACCCTTTATCATTGTGGTCTTGATGGTACTTTACTCCGATGTCTTGAACATGAAGAATCTGATAAAGCTTTATAAGAAGTTTATGGTGGCATCTGTGGTACTCATTCGAGTGGACTGACCTTATCTAAGAAATTGATTAGAATGGGTTACTACTAGCCTACAATGGAGAGGGAATCATTCACTTTTGTGAAAACATGCTCAAAATGTCAGATTCATGGGAATCTCATTCATGCTCTTGCACATGAACTTCAACCATTCATGCCAACCTGGCCATTTTCTCAATGGGGGTTAGATCTAGTGGGCAAGATTTATCCTTCTTCATCAAACATGCATAAGTTCATCATCACAGCTACATAATATTTTACCAAGTGGATTCAGGCAGTCCCTCTTACTAAAGTTACTAGCAAACAAATATCATCATTCACACTCAACTATATTATTTGTCGGTATGGCATTCCCAACTCCATTATTACAGATAATGGACGTCTATTCAAAAATTAGGATGTTGATGAACTTTGTGAGAGATTTCACATTCAGCATAAATATTCAACACTGTACTATCCACAAGGGAATGGCCAAGTAGAGGCCTCAAATAAAACAATATTGAAAATCTTGAAAAAGACTTTGAATGATTCAGGGAACGATTGGCACGTTCAACTCAATCCCGCCTTATGGGCCTACCGAACCAGTGTTCGCACACCAATAGAAGCAACACCATTTTCTCTTGTCTATGGAGCAGAGGCCATATTACCCTTAGAAGTTGAGATTCCCTCACTTAGGGTATCATTGAAAGGCCTCACAATAGATGATGAATACAGAGTTTTCCAACTCCAAGAGCTTAAACTCCTAGATGAGAAGAGACAAAGAGTTGTTGATCATTTGAAAGCATATCAATAGATGATGTCTCACAGCTATAATCAGAAAGTAAAGCCATGTACCTTTCAGGTGGGTGATCTTGTCCTGAAAGAGAACCCATGCAATCAGCAAGACAGAGAGAAGAAAGGAATGTTTGAACCAAATTGGCTAGGTCCTTATGTGGTTATCACTGTTTACGGTTCAGGAGCCTACAAACTATCAATGCTAGAAGGGGACTTGTTTGATGAACCAATCAATAGCATGCACCTAAAAAAGTATTATGTCTAAAGCAGTTATCATCATCAGAAAAAAGTCTTGAAAAAATCCAAAAAAAAATCAGAAAAAGTCCTAAAAAATCTTAAAAAATCAGAAAAAGTCCTAAAAAAATCCAAAAAATTAGAAAAAGTCCTAAAAAAATCCAAAAAA
>VDFB02362853.1:0-37801 GCA_007258455.2 Sequoia sempervirens | reverse complement strand
TATCTAATATTTCCGTGCTAAATAATAAAAGTAATAGAAAGAAATTTTTTTCAAAGCATAGAAATTTTAAGGCTACTCATTAGGGTGTTAGTTGGCCTTTTATGAGATATTTTAACATGTCTTTAAAAGAAGACGAGAAACAAGGGGGATCCCAAGTTCCTATTGATAGTAGATATGACCTTTTGGATTTTATTTATAACCAATATTTAATGGATATTGACCTTCAAGGTGCAACCTTTACCTGGTCCAATCGTCATGTGGAATTTTTTTTTATTTAGGTAAAACTAGATCATGCTCTTATTTTGGCAGATTGGCTTGTTTCCTTCTCTTGCTCTCTCTCACATCTTATAAGATTGGGATCTAATCATTTTCCCATTGCCCTAGCTACTGATATTTTGGGTAGGAAGAAACATTTTCCATTTACATTTAAAATAATATGGTTAATAAATCTATTTCTAAAAAATAAGATCCAAGAATGGTGGAATGTGAAAGTTGATAGATTTTCTATGTATAGAGTGGCTAAAAAATTAACTCATGTTAAAATGAATGTTTAAAATGGAATGAATCTTTATTTGGTCAAATCTTTATTGAAAAAGCTTCCTTAAAAAGTGAATTAGGAAAAGTTCAAAAAGATATTCAAGCAAATAGGTTTAAGCCTGTGATTCAATCTAAAGAGAATGATTTGCTAATTTTTCTCCACAATATTATTATGAAAGAAGAGGATTTATAGAAACAAAGTTCTAGTGTAGTCTGGTTACAAAGTGGGGATAAAAATTATACAATTTTTTTCCGCCTATCAACATTAAAGCATCGAGCTAAGCTAATCATATTAAAACTATTCAAAGTAATGGTATTAGCATTGACAACAAGGAGGATATTATATGTTGGCAGCTACTGGTTTATTCTCTAATCTACTCACTATTTATGAGAAGATTGATCCTATTTATGAAGAGCAATTCCTCAATGTTATTCCTAATATCTTATTGGAGGAATGTAATAGAATGCTTGTGGGTATACATTTTGAGGAAGAAGAGGGTTGTTTTTTCTTTTCCCTAATAGATTTCCCATGTTCTTCTTCCAGAACTTTTGGGAGTATGTTGGGAAGGATGTCTTTGCTACTATGAAGGATTTTTTTGGTAGCTGACATGTGTTAAAAGAGTTTAATTCAATCTTTATTGTCACGATCCCTAAGATCCCTCAAGCCAACTCTTTTGGGGATTTTAGACCTATAGGCCTATGCAATTCCATTTATAATTTTTTTTCTAAAGTGTTGGCTTTAAGATTACAAGAAATTATTCTGAATGTAATCTCCATTCAACAAAGTGGTTTTGTCCTTGGTAGGAAAATTTTGAGTTCTATTGTTATTGTGCATGAGAATATTCACTCACTATCTATTAATAAGAAAGATGGATTTTTTATGAAACTGAATCTTATGAAAGCTTATGATTGGGTTAATTGGAAATTCCTTAAATTAAAGTTTTGAAGGCCTTTGGTTTTGGCAAGAAAATTGTTGAGATCATTTGGCAACTTATTGTAACTCCTAAGTTCTCAATGATTATTAATGGGTCTCTATCAAGTTATTTCTATAGCTCTAGAGGGATTAGATGAGGAGATCCCATTTCCCCTTTCCTCTTTGTGCTTATGGTGGAATCTTTGGGAAGATCTTTATAGAAGGCTATCAATGTTGGTTCTCTAATGGGGATTTATTTGTCTTCTTTCAACTAGGTGTGTTCTTATCAAAAAATTGTTGATGATACTCTAATTATGGGGGAAGCCTCTGTTATAGAAGCAAGAAATCTCAACTCCATTTTTCCTAAATATGAAGTGGCTTTTGGTAAAAAACTTAGTCTTCCTAAAAGATCCATTTTCTTCTTGAATATACCCGAGACTAGGAAAAGGTCTATTGTGTGCATCCACGAGTGTCAAATTGGCTATCTCTCAAATTCTTATTTAGGTATGCCTTTGTGCACTAACTTGATACCTAGTTATTTTTGGTTAAATATTTTGGATAGGTTTCAGTCTAAACTTTTGGGATGGAATTGAGCTTTTCTTAGTCAAGCTGGTAAGATCCAACTTATAAAGTTGACTCTTCAAAATTTACCTATCTATGCCATGAGCCTCTTTAAGGTGTTGAGAAACTTATTGAGAAAATCTAGAAGAATTTCTTAAGGTTGAGGAGAAAAGAGTATAAACATATTCATATAATATCTTAGGAAAAATTATGTAAAGTGTAAACCAAAGAAGATGGGAGGTCTTGGTATTAGAAAAATCAAAGAATTTAACTATGCCCTTTTAGCTAAACAACTATGGGGACTCCTATATGAAAATAATGAATGGACTAAAATTATTTTTAATAAATACCTAGGGAATCTAGATAATATTGAGGATATTTTATATTCTCAAGTTCTCCCTTCTAGTTCAACCATTTGAAATAACATTCTAAAATCCAATTCTTTAATTTTCAAAGGGCTTAGGTGGATTGTTGGGGATGGATGACATATCGAATTTTGGGAAGATTGGTGGTTTGACAATGACCCTCTTAAATATGAGCCTTGGGATAACCCTTATATTATAAACCTAAACAACTTGCCTAATATAGTAAATAGTAGCAACTTTTTTTCCTTTTTCTCCATAAACCTACAAAGCATGTAGGGAAAGATGGTCAAATTTAAAAAGTAGCATAAAATGTTTTACTACCTTTGTCGAATAAAAATAAAGACCCGATGCAAAAAGAAGAAAGACAACACCAATTAAGCTATTGTCTCCACCTGAAACAAATTCTATCAAATGTAAAGAAAGATGATCAACAAAATCAGAAAAAAATTTGCTAAAGGAGCAACATACCAGAAAGCATATACATAAATAAGAAAAATATGGATCTATAGACAAGGCTTAAAAAATGGCTGTCATAACCCTCAACTATTATAACACAAGTTCATCCACAAAAAAATGGCCATTTCCAAAATCCTATACAAAAATAAGATTTTTTGGGCCTAATTGGTGATTCATAGTAATTAATGCTATCTCATCTAACAAGAATCTACAAAATTTATCCTCAATTCAAATGTCATCGAAAAAAATGCACTAAATTTGTATTTTATCTTGGGAATTTAAAGAGTTGACGATGTTAATTATCGCATTACCATGTGTCGAGTTAATTTCCACTTTATTATTGATCATAAATAATTTAATGCGTGAGATATTGTCATTAAAACTTAGAAGTTTTCTACCTAAAGTTATTTCAACAATCATAGACATACAGAGTTATTGATAGTTAGAATTTAGGAATCACCAAGAGTCAGGGCATCATGAGTTGCAAGCAATTTTTCCATCTCACTAACCTCACCAAAAATTAGAGCTAGCAACATGTAATTGATAGACTAATCACTTTGTTGTTGAGTTGCATGGTTAGGTCCTGTTTAGAATACATTGATAGCTTTTTGGAGGATGAATTCCTTTTGAATACTTTTTATCAAAAGTTATTATTAAGTTCCAAATTTTAAAGAAACCAACCACAATGCTACTTGTAATATATCAAATGAAATGAAGCACGAACTCCATACACGAGAAAATGTTAATCTCAAAAAAAGATGAATGCGTAGTGCCCATTACATATCAGTACTCTTTTGATGTTCTCAATTAAAGAGGTTCATAATAGAGTAACTGCATCATGTGAGAAGGCTTTGGATGTTCAAGAGGATCTCTCTTAAATTGAGATAAAGATAATCATAATGTTCTTGCAAAACATCTTTTGCAAGTTTAATTCAATATCACGTCAATCTTGGCATATGCATGACAAGATATATAATCATATTTTTCAATGTTAATGGTACCATATGAATGGTACACTAGGAAATGATTTGTATACAATATTTTTGGATAAAAACAAGAAGCAATTTGAGGAGATTTTTTTAATATTGATTACTGCTGCAATAGTAGTTCCACTGACACATCACAAGTGAATTTCATATGAGAACACATGAAGAATAGCATCCAAACATTCACAACTGAAGGTGAAATCACACTAAAAAGTCATGTGTTATGACCCAGGCAAGGTTAGGTGCGATGTTTTATGTAAATCCAGATTAGTATGGATTAGCTTATCTAATTAAATAGTTTGTAAGAGCCTCTTTTGTGGTTTTCTTCTTTGAATAAATCCTACACATCTGTAATGTCCCTTATCTAGCCTTGCTCTTGAATTCACTTGTTTTCCCTATAATTCAATTGTTGATTAGATTTAGGGTTTCTTCTTTCCAAAAAGAATGTGTTTCTCTAATGAAATAATCCTAGATTGAAATCTGCATTCACCAATTTAATAACATTTCCACATACACATATATTTGTTAGCAATAATATCTAGATATCCAAAATATATTCTTAATCATAAAGCAATAATCAAGATATAAGAGGAGTGCCATAGGTGGATCCACCCTGAAGCCCTCATGTAAAGCTCAAGAGGTTGTCCATCACAATCCTTCTTTCCTAGTGGCTTAGTACCTACATACTCCACTCATGGAAACACCTTAGAAAACACTTGTCCTATTAAGAGAGAACAACCATAGTGTCCAAGTGACCTAAGGCTTACCATCTCCTATTTCACAACCCTTATCTCAGGTCTACGGGGCAGAATGCCTAGGTGGGACCCAAATCAGACATAATCATATTTGTAGATTGAGAACATAAGAAGAGTCACTCAGCCCATCAGGAGAGGGGAATACTTAAGGGGCCTAAGGCCTACCACCTCTTATTTCACAAACTTTGCCCAGGCCTATGGGGTAGAATATTTCCCAAGTGTCCCTTGGGCCTATGGGGCATAATTTAAGGTGGGACCCCCGCCCCTCCATGACCCAACCCTAGCTTCGAGCCTGTGGAGAAAAATGCCCAACCCTTGCCTTGGGCCTGTGGGGTGGAACTTGGGTGGAGTTTTTAGAAAAACTACTTAAGTTATGATTCACCTCTCCTGGAAAGTTTACAAACACATAGCAGATAATCTAAGTTATATAATTACAAAATAGTGAAGTTCATTTGGACTTATCATTTAAGTGAATATCAAGTCTACACATTTCCCATCATGATATTAATTATTCATAATTCGTTAATTAATAAGCAATTATCTAATTCAATTCTAAATAATTGGAAAACCATATATATATGTCAACTATTAGTATCATCAATAGTTCCTTCTACATATAGGTACATTGCATCATGAGTATATACTTACTAGAGAGACAAGAATTGAGAAATGCAACAAGAAATACTAGCTAATTCAGAGTTGCAACAATCCTTAACTATTGATTCTTTATTCTATGTTTATTTGTCTATTTGTATGATGGGTTCAAATGTTCAACTTAAGATATGGCAGTCATATTTACAAATAAAGATAACAAGTTGCATCAACCATTTTGGAAAATCTACTAGTCATAAGGTTATTAAGTTTAGGAACTTGGAAATTATGCTAAATATTAAGTGCTAAGTGAATGAAATCACTCATGATTTGTGATGAGCTTAAAATATGTTCATAAGTTTATATATTATGATGAACTTTTAATATCTTTACTTTTATTATTTGCGGCTATTTAAACTATGTTGAAACCTTTTATGAGGATATCCTATAGCAAAATACTTTCATATTCCTGTAGCTTATTGTGTTGACTTGATTACATTTATTGCCCCGTTGACTCCCTAAATGACTGGTATATCGCATATAGTTTTTGAATGATGAAATAGATTTAAATGTGTGATTAATGAATGGATATTATGTATGTGCCATATGCCTTTTCTTTCGCACCTGTTACCTTTTGTTTTGTAGGTTGTTGAAGAATGATCGAGTCAAGCGCAGTCGATCTCGGCCTTGCAGTAAAGTCCATTTCCTGCACGACTTCGAGGAAGCTCTAACGAAGACTCTTTGACCGAAACCGTTGGGAAAGATTTTTAATGACAGTCAATTTGGAAAGAGTGGAGCGCTAGATTCTCTCTGGATTGGGTTGAATGCATAAATTCATTTATGAAGTTTGTTCCTTGATTCTGGGGTACACTTTACTTCCACATCTTTCTTTGATTGGATTAGTTAGTTAGTTAGTTGCTCTCCTGATTTAAAAATAAGGGTTCTCCTCCTACGCGAGAGAGACGATAGTTAGGGTAAGATAGAAGATAGCAGATATCGTGTAAGAATCAGTATGATAATGAAAAGCAGAATCTATTTGACAAGAGACAGAGTTTGTTGTTAGTTTCCATTTCAACAAAACAATGTATATCATTATGTTTTCATGAATAAAGCTTGATGAAGTTCTGAGTTCAACATCTGTGTAATCAGTAGATGCTTGCTAAGGGGGCCCACTTAGTAAGTATCTGTAGCTAGTTAGTTAGTTGTTCTTTCCTGTTGATCTTTAGTTAGTTCTCATCTTTGAAGTTTTCATGCAAACTCAGTCTTATATTGCTCCTGCAGCATAGAGAATCCATCCCTGTGCCTGTTTCTGCAGCATAAGGCCAGTTCATGGTTTGTGTTTTAGTCATAGTTGTTATGGGTTCTGTTTTAATTAAAAAATAGTTGAGTTAAAGAATTTTGCATTACGTTCCTGTGGCGTAGATAGAATTCCTTTCTAGTATTTGTTTTCTGCTAAGATTTGACCAAAACTAGTTCTTGGTGCATATATTTTGCTGCCCCATTTAAAGTATACGTCCCATAGTTTGACAAGTAAATGAACGTCCACAGAGAGATGTTAGTCACCTGTCGGAATGTCCAATTCCCAGGAAAGGTTCTACTGTGATTTTCATATCCTTTTGTGGGCGCGGCCATTTTTGGCGCTGTTGCCAGGGATGGCATCCAGCTAGGAATTTGTCAGAAGTCATTTTTAGCTCTAGTTTAGTTTGTTAGTCAAAATTTTCAAAATATTTCAAGCCACTATTCATATCGTATTGCATGCATAGAAGAAGAAGAGACGCACTAGGAAGGTTCATCCCTGAAAACCTGTTTATTGAACTACCATTTGACCCAGCTGACAACGAACCTGAGGAAAATCCATTCGCTTTGTTATTCCAGCAACCAAACATGGCAAATAATCCACCTCCTGCATTTGAGTTTCCAATTGTTCCTCAGAGAGATACTGACAATCTTAAAAACATTCCCTCTTCCTTGCTTCCAAAGTTTTATGGCCTAGTTACGGAAGACCCAAAAACTTTTCTGTTTGAATTTGATGTCCTCTGTCGCAGTTATGACTACAACACAGACGCTCATAAATTGAAGTTATTTCCTTCCACCTTGAAGGAAGGAGCTCTCAGATGGTTCATGAGTTTGGGAAGAGGTGTTGTAGATAGTTGGGCTGCCATGCAGATGAAATTCCTTGAAAAGTGTAAGGAATATTGTAAGAGTGTCAGCAAAGGTGATGACACATTCTGAATTCAGTAGAAGGAGGATGAAAGTCTGGAAGATTATATTTCCAGGTTTTGGTTTTCACTAAAAATGAACTCAAACCATACTCTCAACGAGGACTCGCAGAAACTACTCTTTCTAAGGGGAATCAGTTATGCCTGTATAGACGCCCTGGACCTGATGGGAGGAGGTGATATAACCCAACTACCTTGGGATGATATAAAGAAAATATGTCTTAACTATTCTCGAGCAATAGTTTAAAAAGGTCAATGACATAATGCTACAGTGGGGAAGTCTTCTTCTGGTGGAGTTTCTCGGATGGAGATAACAAATTTGCTGTTTAATTTCAAGCAAGACATCATTAATAATATGGCTACACAACTGGACACCATGCAAGCTCGGAAGAAACATGAGGAAGTTGAGGTAGTTTTGGCCGAGTTTTGTCCATACTACAGATAGAAGAAGTGTGACTGCAGATGGAAGATGGTGGATAATTTGGAAACCAGGCAACTACCTATTGACTTCAAACCAGTAGAAGGTGATGATGATCAAGTGTTCTTTGTTGCGCAAAGGAGACCATGGGCCCAAAAACAAGGTATGCCTCAAGATCCTTTAACT
Organism: Sequoia sempervirens; assembly: GCA_007258455.2. NCBI lineage: Eukaryota > Viridiplantae > Streptophyta > Pinopsida > Cupressales > Cupressaceae > Sequoia > Sequoia sempervirens. The sequence goes on along the minus strand of VDFB02362853.1, from coordinate 29,814 downwards.
TTTGGTAATCCTTATTCTAGCTATAATAAGCATTGGCAACATGCATATGGACCACCAACACCTTGGAATCCACCTCAACCAAGTTGGCCTAATTATCAGAACCTGCAATGGAAATCTCCTCAAGGATGTTGGCAGCAGCCACAAGGACAATGGACCCCACCTTCAGGTAATTGGCAGCAAAATCCTCAATGGAAAGGTCCTTAGCAATGGAAAAATTAGTCTTCTGGATTCCTGCAGCTTCCTCAGCCACAACCACAGGCCCTTATGCCACCTCCTGTAGCAACTGCCACAAATCCTGGCCCTCCAAAGCAAACGCCTATGCCTTCCCAGCCCTTCCCAAATCCTAATAATAAGCAACAGTAGCAGGCACATCAGCCTACGTATCTTGCCGAAGCAAACCAATATCAAGCTTATGTCTTAAATGTTAATGACATCCATTTGAGGTCTGGAACTACTTTACCTACTCCCAAACCACCTTTGATTACTGAAATATCAAATTCTCCCCTTGAAGAATCTACTGCACTTGCTGATCCTACTGAGCATATGCCTATACCTGATACAATTTTTAAGGAGCCTGCTTTGCAAAATCATGACAACCCACCTTTTTCTCAGAGGTTGCAAAGTACTGCATTTAAATTTATGGAAGAACCCACTTTTGACATTCTGGATCAGCTCAAGAATGTACAAATTCAAATTCCCTTATTTCAGGCTATTAAAGATATTCCCATTTTTAAAAAAGTTATTAAAAAAGCCTGTTTGAAGAAGCCTGGACGGAAGAAAAAAGATCCCCAAACAATTCATATTTTAGAGAAATTGGCTGATATAATGTTGGAAAATGTAGTCATTCCAAAGTATATTGACCCTGGAAGTCCTGTAGTGCAGATACATATAAATGGCCAAGTTGTAAAAAATGTTTTGATTGACTTAGGTGCTACCATTAATGTTATGACAAAGCATACTATAGATTCCTTGAACATTTCAAATATTAGGTCTACACCCACAGTTCTGCAGCTTGCAGATAGCTCCACAGTTAAACCTGATGGGATGGTAGAATATGTAATTGTCACTCTTGAATCTTGGGAGTATCCTGTTGATTTTACAATATTATCAGTTAAGGCAACTTTAGGAGGGTGTTTGGTTATCCTTGGTAGACCATGGTTAACAACTACTGAGGCTTTTATAGGATGTCGTTCTAGAGATATGACCATTTCTGATGGACAGTCCACAAATAAATTAGCCTTGTATCCACCTGCTAGACCTCAACCAGATTTGTCCCAACCTATTTGGCCAGATGTGGAGGAAGAAACTGAAGAAGCCAATTCCTTGGCTCAATTAATGATGCTTCAAAATGATCCATTCTCACAACTTTAGAGTGAGGATGCTCTACTTTTTCAAATTCTACAGTACAACTTTGATACAGGTAGTTCATCTGATCCAAATGGTAGTCATCTTCAATGTTTCCTGCAGCAACCAGATTCTGAGAGTTCACTGCCTAAACTTCCAATAATTTTTCATAATTTGCTTCCACAAGAGGTACAAACATCACTTGTAGGTTCTATGAGTAATCTCATGAAGCAGATAGAATTGTCTTCAGGTCATTGCTTGAATGTTAATAGCAAGCTGTAACAATCTCAAGAGGATGACTTATTAAAAATGCTACAAGAACATCATAAAGCTTTTGCATGGGAATATGGGGACATGCAAGGAATAGATCCTTGAGTTTGTACTCATAGGATATATATCAAAGAAGATTGCTCACCAGTTAGACAACCTCAAAGAAGAGTAAATCTAGGACTTAGAGAAATAGTGAAAAATGAACTTCAAAAGTTGCTTGATGCTGGTTTTATTTACCCAATCTATGATAGTCAATGAGTTTCTCCACTAGTCATTGTCCCCAAGAAAGGAGGAAAATGGAGAGTGTGTGTAGATTACAGAGAATTGAACAATGCCACTAAAAAAGATCATTTTCCACTATCTTTTGTAGACCAAGTACTAGACTCACTGTCTGGCAAAAGATATTTTTCCTTTTTGGATGGTTACAATGGGTACAATCAGATAAAAAATTGCCCTTGAGGATCAAGATAAGACCACTTTTACTTGTCCATGGGGAACTTTTGCTTATTCAGTCTTTCCTTTTGGTCTATGCAATGCACCAGAATATTTCAGAGAGCAGAATTAGTATATTTGCTAATATATCTCATGAATGTATGGAGATTTATATGATGATTTCACCACCTATGGAGTCACATTTGAAGAAGCACTAGTAAATTTAGAAAAGGTATTGAAAAGGTGCAGAGAGAAAAATTTGTCTCTAAATAGTGAAAAGTATTTTTTAATGATGGAAGAAGGTATTGTTCTAGGTCATCATATTTCAAAGAATGGAATTCAGGTTGACCCTGCTAAAATTGAAGTTATTCAAAATCTACAAACTCCTACAAAAAAAAAAGATGTTAGAAGTTTCCTTGGCCATGCAGGATATTATAGGAGGTTTATAAAATATTTCAGTAAAATTGCCAGCCCACTTTATGCCTTATTAACTAAGGATTCTCAATTTGAGTGGATAGAAGCCTATGAAAAATCCTTCCTGCAACTAAAAGACTTGCTTACTCAAGCCCCTGTTCTTCAAGGTCCAAAATAGAATTTTCCTTTTCACGTATATGTTGATGCATTTGATTTTGGTATAGGAGCAGTTTTAAGTCAAAAAAAAGTTCAATTGAGCATGCTATTTACTTTATCAGCAAAAACCTCCAAGGTCTTGAGCTTAATTACATTGTTACAGAAAAGGAATTGCTTGCAGTAGTGTATGCTTTGAATAAATTTAGGCATTATATCACAAGTTATTAGATATTTGTCCATACTGACCATGCAGCAATCAAGTATTTGATGAAGAACACTGCCATCTCTGGTAGGTTGGCACGATGGCTCCTATTGTTACAAGAATTTGACATTACAATAATTGATAAACTAGGAAGAGCTAATGTTGTAGTTGACTTTTTATCAAGACTTCAATTAGCTGCACCTATTGAACATGAGGTCATTGATGATAGGTTTCCAGATGAACACTTGTTCTCCATTGTTGCACATACACCATGGTATGCAGACATTGCCAATTATCTAGCAGCAAACAGAATACCAGCTCACTTTTCTTCAAAAGAAAAGAAGTTGTTAATAGAGAAAAATTTTAATTTTTCATGGATTGCAAATTGTCTGTTTTATACTAGATCTGATTAGGTAATGTGAAGATGTGTAAGAGAAGATGAGACTTATGATATCTTACATGCTTGCCATGATGAACCATGTGGGGGACATTTTGCAGCAAAAAAAATAGCAATGAAGATTCTTACAACAGGGTACTATTGGCCAACATTACACAAGGATGTTGTGGCCTATACAAGAAAATGTGACAGATGCCAGTGTATGGAAAGACCAACTAAGTCAGATGAAATGCCACTATATCCCTAAGTAATAGTCACCCCTTTTGATAAATGGGGGATGGATTTTGTGGGACCAATTGATCCACCATCAAATGGAAAATCATATATTCTAGTTTGCACAAACTATGTCACAAAATGGGTTGAGGTAAAAACTATGACTCATGTTCGAGATAACAAAGTTGCCGAATTTCTATATGAACAAATTTTCACTAGATTTGGAGTTCCTAGAGAGCTTGTAACTAATCAGGGAGCTTAGTTCACATCGAATCTGATAACTATATTAATAAATGACTATAAGATCAAACATAGGAAGTCCAGCCCCTATCATCCTCAAGCCAATGGTCAGGCAGAGGTAACAAACAGAGAAATTGAGGCGATCCTCACAGAGACAGTACAGATTCATAGAAAAGATTGGAGCAGTAGACTTCCTAAAGTAGTTTGGGCATACAGAACTACATGGAAGACAACAACTAGGTTTACACCTTTTGAGCTGCTTTATGGGAAAACAACCATGCTACCCATTGAATTTGAGCATAAAACTTTGAGAACAGCTCTTGAACTCAATATGGAAATATCTGCAGCACAGAAGGACCGTCTCCTGCAGCTAAATGCTTTGGACGAGATGAAAAAAGCCGCCCTGCAACATACAAAAGCAATCCAACAACAAATGAAGAAATGGCATAATCAACACATAAAAACTAAGAAATTTTCTACTGGTGATTGGGCTCTGTTATATGATTCCAAATATCAAGAACACCAGGGTAAGCTTACAACACGCTGGCTCGGCTCCTATGAAGTTGAAAATGTGTTCGACAACGGAGCTATGCAGCTGGTGACAATGGATCCAGTTTGCTTCAAATTGCTAGTTAATGGCCACCGACTCCGGTTGTACTATAAACCAGTCTCAAAAGAAGAATTCATTAGCAGTTCATTCAAGTTCCTCCATTTACTCTTCCTATAGTCGAAGGCTTTAGCCTTTCTCCTACAGCTTAATCACAATTTTGAAAACGCATGCTCATAATCAAAGTTTTCTTTTTAAAAGGAAACCCCTTTTTCTCCATACTCATTTATCACCCCTATCTCACTTCTTTATCTTCCATCCATCCATCCCATCCATCCATTCCATTCGTCCACCTCATCCGCCCACGTCACCCATCCACTTTGTCCATCCACATCACCCTTAATTAAGATACTCTTCCCAACTGTCAATTTATGCAGATGTCGTCATCTTTCTTCACACGTACGTGCAATTATCAAAGGTACGCAATATCTTTTCTTATCACATATTTGATTTATTTTATTCTATTCATTTACTGCTATGATAGTACCAGTCATTATTACAAAATCTCTGCCTATTCTTTAGTACATGTGAGGACACATGTCATACTCTAAGTAGGGGGTAGGGTAATCCACCTTTTAAAACCTGTCTTTTCGCCGCTGCCATAACTGCGCAAATAACCTTTCTTTAATACTTTTTTGGTACTTTCCAAATGTGATTGCATGTCCTTCTTTATTACATGTCTTTTTTGTAAAATACGATTAAGACTGCTTGTTTAAAAAAGCTTATTTTTGGAAAAGAAAAGAAATGTGACGACACAACAGAAGAAAAACTAGAGCAAAAAGGGAAATAGGGAATTTAAATTTTTAGCAAGGAATTGAGTTCATCTACGAGAAAACTACGAACATGGGTGGTCAGTTGGTGCGACATGAGCCTGTAGCTCATGAACTATTGTTGCAAAATACTCAAACGGTCCACGCATTCAGCCTCTGTAGATGGTTGAATTATTTCTTGAGTTTAAATGCTTTTGATGTGGAGGTTGTTGGAGAATTTTTGAGAACCGTTTCTGAAGGGGAAGCTACTGTATGGGGTCTAACGGTTGTTGCAACTGAAGATAGAATTGCTGAAGTAACCAGGCTTCTAGCTGTTGGAGAAAATTTTTCTTCAGACGCTGCAGCTGCTAAGGCTGAGTTTTCAATGCCCACTGATAGACTTTTAGAAGTCTCCAAGCAGGGATGCAAGCGGGTATCGTTGCCTCCTTCTTATTCAGAATACACTGCTTACATAATCAGGTATTTGACCTGTGAAGGCCATTTCTCCTACCTGCATTCTCATCATTTTAAATTATTAAGCCATATGAGGCATGGGTTAGTTGTAAATGTTTCGAATTTTCTGTTAAAATTTTTAGAACAAAGTGCCCATGGAACCCAATAGGGGAAATATAATTCTGTAACTCACCATGGCCTTATTAAACTACTGATTGAATGCTCTTTAAGAGATGTCTCACCTCTTTCCTGACAATAATTTGTTGCTCAAAAGAGCTTGCAAATTTCACAACCCCCTAGGGTACTTACCCCACGGCCTCAGAAAAAGAAGAAAGAAATTGTATCTACCAGTAGAACAGGGCAAGGGTCATCTACTCCTGTAGCACCTAGTCCTGCAGCTCTTACACCTGAATCCTCTGCTAGAATACAAACTAGGGCTACCACTAGGAGAGAGAAGGGTAAAACAAAGGCAGAAGGGTCCCCTGAATCTAACCCTCATTCTCAAAAAAGGAAATGTCCTTCTCCTGCAGCATCATCCCTTACAGTCGTCTCTCCTACAGCAACACCTGTTGCTATCACCAGTTCGCCATCATCCTCTAGTAGGGCAGAGCCCTCTGAGCAGACAAAAAAGAGGAAGGCTACTAGAACGCCTCTTACAGCCACATCAGTACCAAGAAGAGTTTCCACAAGGAAACAATCTAAGACCTCCCCTGTTTCACCTCAACCAGAGGTTATTGTAATTTCAGAAGGGTCTGTTGAGTCTGAATTTAATGTTTCTCAGAATGTGTCTGAAAATGCTACATAGAGTCCTTTCATTCCTGAAGAGGAACAAGTTGAGACAATTGAAACAGGGCATAATGAGCAAGGGTTACCAAATCTTGATGATTTGGCTACTGCTACTATGCAATTTTTGGAGGAAGCACAGTCTTCTCCACCATAGCAACAAGAAGAATTTATCTTGCAGCAAGAGCAGGAACTAACTGAACAATTGAATGTGCCTAGTGAAGTTACATTTCACCCTGCAACTTGTAAAGCCATTGTTCTTTATAAGAAAACATTTTTAATTAAGTTTATGGAATATGTCAAAGCTAACAGGGAAACAGTTACATTACAAACCCTGACTTTCTGACACATAGCCTAGACTGACATGCAACAAAGTCTATGGGAAGTAGAAAGGAAGAAACTGAGAAAGGAAATTGAAAGTCAGAAACAAGAAATTGCTGAGTTGAAAACAAAAATGGATGAAATGTTAAAAGTAACTGGTCAAATCATGGAATGCAGACCACCACCCAGAGTTTATGCTTTGTGCCTCAAAGAATAGTTCTTGTAGTTTCAATTTATGAGAATTTCCAAAAACCAAGATCCTATACTTCATACTGCTAAAGAAATTTATGAAGCATACTAGGCAGCCCCAAATTGGTTAAGAAATTCTCTGTGTGAATTCTATTTACATGGCTTTTTAATTCCATTTGAAATAGAATGAAATCCTCTTTTGTATATTGGTGATATTCATTTAAGAGCATTTATGTCATGGGTAGCAAATGAGGCAAATTATGGCAGGCAGTGGGAAGCATATGAGGAAGCTGAGAAAACTGAGCCTATTCTATTACACTCTCAAAGTTCAAACCCCCATGCAATGTTGAAAGATTGGTTTTCTCTGACATATAGCATTAATAATGTTATAGCCAGAGAAAAGATATTTGATATCAGGAAACAGGTATATGATGAATTTTAGGCACAACAATATTCGTTTTGGAGACTAGCATATACCAAAAGTGAGAAAAGATGGGAAAGATTAACTGTTGGATTAAAAAAATGAGAACCACACAGTCCCCTAAATTTCACAGCAGCTCTTAAAAGGTCAAACAGATACATACAATTGGGACTTCAAATGAGATTTGAACTATGGTTGCCATTGACATTAAGACCTCGTGTGCTAATGTGGCCCCTCTATCCTCACCAGGCTACAAATATTAATGATGATTTAGAAAATTGAAGGTATGAAAGGTGTCGGGATTTCAGAGGATTTTATTACAGGTTTGGAAATCCATCTCAGAGTCATGCAGCAACCACTGACTTCAGAGAAACCACCAGAAAAGTTAATGCTGGAGGACCAGCATTGGGCTAAGTAGGGGGCAGTGATGAGCTTAAAATATGTTCATAAGTTTAGATATTATGATGAACTTTTAATATCTTTACTTTTGTTATTTGTGGTTGTTTAAACTATGTTGAAACCTTTTATGAGAATATCCTGTAGCAAAATACTTTCATATTCCTGCAGCTTATTGTGTTGACTTGATTACATTTATTGCACCGTTGACTCCCTAAATGACTGGTATATCGCATACAGTTTTTGAATGATGAAATAGATTTAAATGTGTGATTAATGAATGGATATTGTGTATGTTCCATACGCCTTTTCTTTCGCACCTGTTACCTTTTGTTTCGTAGGTTGTTGAAGAATGATCGAGTCAAGCGCAGTCGATCTCAGCCTTGCAGTAAAGTCCATTTCCTGTACGACTTCAAGGAAGCTCCGACGAAGACTCTTTGACCAAAACCGTTGGGAAAGATTTTTAATGAGAGTCAATTTGGAAAGAGTGGAGTGCTAGATTCTCTCTGGATAGGGTTGAACGCATAAATTTATTTATGAAGTTTGTTCCTTGATTCTGGGATACACTTTACTTCCACGTCTTTCTTTGATTGGGTTAGTTAGTTAGTTAGTTGCTCTCCTGATTTAAAAATAAGGGTTCTCCTCCTGCGCGAGAGAGACGATAGTTAGGGTAAGATAGAAGATAGCAGATATCATGTAAGAATCAATATGATAATGAAAAATAGAATGTGTTTGACAAGAGACAGAGTTTGTTGTTAGTTTCCATTTCAACAAAATAATGTATATCATTCTATTTTCATGAATAAAGCTTGATGAAGTTCTGAGTTCAGCATCTGTGTAATCAGTAGATGCTTGCTAAGGGGGCCCACTTAGTAAGTATCTATAGCTAGTTAGTTAGTTGTTCTTTCTTATTGATCTTTAGTTAGTTCTCATCTTTGAAGTTTTCATGCAAACTCAGTCTTATATTGCTCCTGCAGCATAGAGAATCCATCCCTGTGCCTGTTCATGTAGCATAAGGCCAGTTCATGGTTTGTGTTTCAGTCGTAATTGTTATGGGTTCTGTTTTAATTAAAACATAGTTGAGTTAAAGAATTTTGCATTACCTTCCTGTGGCATAGATAGAATTCCTTTCCAGTATTTGTTTTCTACTAAGATTTGACCGAAACTAGTTCTTGGTGCATATATTTTGCCACGCCATTTAAAGTATACGTCCCCTGGTTTGACAAGTAAATAAATGTCCATAGAGAGATGTTAGTCACCTGTCAGAATGTCCAATTCCTAGGAAAGGTTCTACTGTGATTTTCATATCCTTTTGTGGGTGCGGCCAATTCGCCCCCCGTAATAGGGTTACAAGCACAGAGAAGATAATCTTTACACAATCAGATATATTTGCATTCATCCAAGATCTATTTGATGCCTATAATCAAATATACTTTCATTTATCAATGGCTCTTTAAGTTCATCATTTCCTAGAATAATTCTCATTATGATAAGATTAAATAAAGAATTATATCAATAATTAGATTAGCAATATCTATTTCTTATATTCAAAATATGCTAAATATTATTGCTAAGTGAGTACATCACCTGATCTGCTATCTTCCCACGAGTTTTTATTCTTTAATCACCTTCCATTAACTCACATTTGATTGATCATAGGATGAAAACATATATAAATAAATATTAATCTATTCATTTTTATATTAAGATCGTAATTAGTTATAAGGCCCAATAATTACTGCAAGCATCATTATAGCATAATAAAAAATAATACATACATACATACATACATACATACATACACACACACACACACACACACACACACACACACACACACACACATCATTATCCCCAATTGAGTCCAATTTACAATAATTACTTTGCATGAATATATATGTATATATATATTTTATTTATCCATCATTTATGATATGTGTTGAATCATAATATATATATATATATATATATATATATATATATATTTAGATATATTTGTAATTATTAACTATCATTTAAATTCTTAATGTATTTTCCATCATCTAAATTTATTCTATATTTAATAACATAGATATATTACTGATGTTTTAGGATTCTAAAATTACTTACATATTTCATTAGTATATTTATTAGTTAATTATTTACATCTCAGCAATCACTTACCTCGTCTAGCCACCGATTTGCTATCTATCCCTTTATTCCTTCATCAATTAGAATATGTTTTAGATATTTTTTTTCGATTCATCCTCATCCCATTCGATTCTTCTTTTTTTCCCCATCACTCTCCATGTTTTCCTTATATATCTTCCCCTTTGGAGAAGCGATGCAACTTGTGTGGAGGACCGTGTCTTGTTAAGTGGTGTGACTCTTCTTTGTTGTATCGATTCCTCACTAGTTGTGATCATTGCTTTATGTGGCTTGTTAGTAGTTAATATATAATCATAGTCATGGTTAATTTTTATATGTATAGTTACTAGTTAATGTTTATATGTATATTTATTAGTTAAAGTTTATACTTATATTGATAACTATTTCTTACATTCATAATTCCTGATAATGATATTTTAGATGATATTTATAATTATAATATATCTTAAAAGGTTATTATTAGTATGATTTTAATTTAATATTATAATATTAACAGAGATACATATGATACGATTTTAATATTATAATATTATCAATGATACACATAACATGATTTAGTATAAATGATAATTGTAGATATCTTTAATTTATATTTATAATTATAATATTATCTTGATAATTATAATAAGATTATATTTATTTTTTTGTTATTTGTTTATTTATTTATTTATTTAAGACATAGTTATTATTTTGATATTTGGTTTATTTATTTTTGTCTCAATACTTCATATTTGGTGTTACAATTTCAAGGACATGACAGTCCTCCCCGCCCAAGATTGCTTTTCCTCAAGCAGTCACAATTCCAAAAAACTTTTCCACATTAGGGGTTACGTCCTTTCATTCCTCCCCCACTATTCTTGGGAGCCTCTTTCAAGTCTCGTGTAAGGTTAACTAAGGTTCCATTCCTTATTGGATTTTCCTATTGTATCACAAATTTGAGGGAGTCACAAATAGTCACAACTCTTTATTATTGCATTTGGATAATAGTTTACTTTAGATAAGTTAATTTGTTAGTTCCTCCCAACCCCAAATAGTTTCATAACTTTTAAGCATTAAGTAAACACAATGATGAACACCATATGAATTAGAAATTAAAGCAAATAACCAAATAGTTCAACCAAGCAAACAAATAGCTCAATCAAGCAAGCAACTAGCTCAAGCGCATGGGAAAGCTACTCAAGCAAGAAAACAAGTAGCTCAAGCAAGCAAGCGACTAGTTCAACAACACAATAAAGTAGCTCAAGAAAGCAAGCAACCAACTCAAGTAGACAAGCAGGTAGCTCAAGCATGCAAGCAAGTAGCTCAAGCACGCAAGCAACAAACTCAAGAAAGTGGGAAACTAGCTCAAGTACACAAGAAACCAACTCAAGCAAGTAGGTAACTAACTCAAGTAGGCAAGCAAATAGCTCAAGCAAGTAGGCAACCAACTCAAGCACACAAGCAACCAACTCACACAAGTAGGCAACTAGCTCAAGTAGGCAAGCAACTAGCTCAAGCATGCAAGCAACTAGCTCAAGCATGCAAGCAACTAGCTCAAGCAAGTAGGAAACCAACTCAAGTAGACAATTAAGTATCTCAAGCACACACAGGATGGCAGGAAAGATGTTATAATACCACTATAATGTCCCTTACCTAGCCTTGCTCTTGACTTCTCTTGTTTGCCCTAGAATTCGATTATTTATTAGGTTTAGGGTTTATTCTTTCCAAAAGGAATGTGTTTCTCTAATGAAATAATCCTAGATTGAAATCTTCATTCACTAATTTAATAACATTTCCACATACACATATATCTATTAGCAATAATATCTAGATATCCAAAATATATTCTTAATCATAAAGCAATAATGAAGACATAAGAGGAGTGTCATAGGTGGATCCACCCTGAAGCTCTCATGTAAAGCTCAAGAGGTTGTCCATCATAATCCTTCTTGCCTAGAGGCTTAGTACCCACATACTCCATGCATGGCAACACCTTAGAAGAAACTCGTCCTATTAAGAGAGAAGAACCATAGAGTCCAAGTGACCTAAGGCCTACCACCTCCTATTGCCTGACCCTTATCTCGATCCTCTAGGGAAGAATGCCTGGGTGAGACCCAAATCAAACATAATCATACTTGTAGATTGAAAACATAAGAAGATTCACTCATCCCATCAGGAGAGGGGAATCCTTAAGGTGCCTAAGGCCTACCACCTCCTATTTCCCTACCCTTGCTCGGGCCTATGGGGAAAAATATTACCCAACTATCACTTGGGCCTGTGGGGCAGAATCTAAGGTGGGACCCCCACCCCTCCATGACCCAACCCTAGCTCTGGACCTGTGGGCTAGAATGCCCAACCCTTGCCTTGGTCCTGTGGGGTAGAATCTGGGTGGGGTTTTTAGACAAACCACTTGAGTTATGATTCACCTCTCTTAGTATGTTCACAAACACATAGCAGACAATCTTTATATAATCACAAAATAGTCAAGTTCATTTGCACTTATCATTTAAGGGAATATCAAGTCTACACATTTACCATCATGATATTAATTATTCATAATTCATTAATTAATAAGCAATTAAATCTAATTCAATTTTAAATAATTGGAAAACCATATATATATGTCAATTGTTAGTATCATCAATATTTCCTTCTATAGATAGGTACATTGCATCATGAATATATACTTACTAGAGAGACAAGAATTGAGTAATGCAACAAGCAATACTAGCTAATTCAGAGTTAAAACAGTCCTTAACTATTGGTTCTTTGTTCTATGTTTATCTGTATCTTTGTATGATGGGTTCAGATGCTTAACTTAAGATATGGCAGTCAGATTTACAAATAAAGATAACAAGTTGCATCAACCATGTTTGGACAATCTACTTTCCATAAGGTTATTAAGTTTAGGAACAAGGAAATGCTAAATATTAAGTTCTAAGTGAATGACTTCACTCATGATTCTCCCTCCCTAATAGGGTTACAAACATGGAGAAAAGAATCTTTACACAATCAGATATATTTGCATTCATCCAATATCTATTTCATGCCTATAATCAAATATATTTTCATTTATAAATGGTTCTTTAAGTTCATCATTTCCTAGAATAATTCTCATTATGATAAGATTAAAGAAAGCATTATAACAATAATTAGTTTAGCAATATCTATTTCTTATATTAAAAATATGCAGTACTAAGTGAGTACATCAACTGATCTACTATCTTCACATGACTCTTTATTCCTTAATCACCTTCCCTTAACTCACATTTGATTGATCATAAGATTAAAACATATATAAATAAATATTAATCTATTCATTTTTGTATTAAGATTGTAATTACTTATAAGACCCAATAATTGTTGCAAGCATCATTATCGAATAATAAAAAAGAAGACATACATACATACATACATACACACACACACACATACACACACACACACACACACACACACACACACACACACACACACACACACACACACACACACACACACATATATATATATCATTATCCCTAATTGAGTCCAATTTACAATAATTACTTTGCATGAATATATATGTATATATATATATTGTATTTATCCATTATCTATGATATATTTTGAATAATAATATACATATTTAGATATATTTATAATTATTAACTATCATTTAAATTCTTAATGTATTTTCCATCATCTAAATTTATTCTCTAGATATATTACTGTTGTTTTAAGATTCTGAAATTACTTACCTATTTCATTAATATATTTAATAGTTAATTATTTACATCTCAGAAAACACTTACCTCCTCTAACCACCTATCTGCTATCTATCCCTTTATTCCTTCATCAATTAGAATATTTTTTTTATATTCTTTTTTTGATTCATCCACATACCATTCAATTCTTTTTTTTCCCTCATCCCTCTCCATGTTTTCCTTATATATCTTCCCCTTTGGAGAAGCGATGCAACTTGTTTCGAGGATCGTGTCTTCTTAAGTGGTGTGACTCTTCTTTGTTGTGTTGATTCCTCACTAGTTGTGATCGCTGCTCTATGTGGCTTGTTAGTAGTCAGGATATAATCATAGTTATGGTTAATGTTTATATTTATAGTTACTAGTTAATGTTTATATGTATATTTATTAGTTAATGTTCATACTTATATTGATAACTATTTCTAACATTCATAATTCCTTATAATGATATTTTAGATGATATTTATAATTATAATATATGTTAAAAGGTTATTCTGAGTATGATTTTAATTTAATATTATTATATTAATAGAGATACACATGATATGATTTTAATATTATAATATTATCAATGATACACATAACATGATTTATTATAAATGATAATTGTAGATATCTTTAGTTTATATTTATAATTATAATAAGATTGCTAATTTTTTTTTTTTTATTATTTATCTATTTATTTATTTATTTAAGATATAGTTATTGTTTTGATATTTAGTTTGTTTATTTTTGTCTCAATACTTCATATTTGGTGTTGCAATTTCGGGGATATGACAACATCAGACAAATATATAGATTTGTTCAGTAATCACATTTCAACTAAAGTGACATTGCAGCTTTGGATTGGAGCAGGAAGTGGTCCAACAGAGTTATCAGATGCTTGTCCTTCCTAGTCTGGATACATGTATCTGTGTACTGGATACTCAATATAGATATGGTATTCCCACATATGGCATGGATAAAGGTTATGTGCAATGTTTGATAGCATGCCTAATTGATATGGATGAGCTTATCTAACTAAACAGTTTGTAAGAGCCTCCTTTGTGGTTTTCTTATTTAAATAACTTATATACATTAGATATATATATAGATTTGTTCAATAATCAAATGGCAACTTGTTTTTCTTATTTAAATAACTCTATACATTAGATAAATATATAGATTTGTTTAGTAAACACATGCCAGCTAAAGTAAGATGGCAGGTTAGAATTGGAGTCGAAAGTGGTCCAATAGAGTTACCAGATACTTCTCCCTAGTCTGATACATGCATCTGCATAATGGATACTCAAATACAGATATGATATTCCCAGATACGACATGGAGAAAGGTTAGGTACAATGTTTGATATCATGCCTGATTGGTATGGATTAGGTTATATATCCTCTTTAGGATTTATGTAGAAGTAAAAAACTTAAAATTTGAAAAAAATAAAATATTAAAAAAACTACACATATTATACATAAATTACTAAAGACAAATACACAATATAACAAAATAAATATTGTAAACTAAAATGTAAAAACCAAAATACATATTAATTTAAATAGATATTTTTAAAGTTATTTTCTATACTCTCAGATATGTAAACAATTGAAAATATGTATATTTCTATAATTGTCATCTCCAACTGTATCCATATCAAGGAATCTTAATTTTTTTTTTGATATATAAACAATTGAATATATTATATTTCTATAATTGTCTTTTCTACTTGTATCTAAATTAGGGGATCTTGAAAAACTTGTTGTTACTGTATCTGTTTCCATTCAACTATGGTCCAAAATTTAAGGCACATTTGGCTTTAAGCACATAAAAATCTCCCCATTTATAATCAGCTTAATTTTAACATGCAAGCACACTACTAAGTATATTGTCTACTCCTTACGAATGTACCTTGAACTTTGGTGTAATAACAAATCACTTCTGGAAATGTGCTACACATATACAAATAAAACAACAGCCTCTTTGGGTAACCCTCTCATGCTCAAATCCAAGGCCTAAACTAAATTAAAGGATAGCTCAAGTCTCTCTTATTGTGTATTGACTGGAGGTGATTGGTTCTTCAATGGCATTAATGCAATTTTTTTACTATGGATAATTAAGCTGCAGTATAAGATTTATAGCTTACCTCTACCATTTCACTTAAAAGCTCAAACCACCTGGTCCAATAGTAGACCGGCCAAGTAAGTACCCTGTAATAACCTATGAAGAATTTCAAAGCTTCATCAAAATAGAAAAACTAGTCATAGATCACTAGATAAAAGCTCATAAACTGCTTATAAAACAAACTCAGCTACCACTAGAACAAATTAGAGAGTTGTTTCCTTTTAGTCCATAAGGATTTACACCTTGCAAAAGGCATAAGAGACTAACCGGTTGTCCAAACCAAGCAAAGGTAATTTTGCCAACTGCTGGAGAGACAATCACCACCACTAAACCTAAAATGAGCCTGCACCACAGAATATATCATCTGTTACTAATCAAAGCAGTACTCAAAAACCCTAATATGGATGTAAACAACATGATCATGCTAACAGTCCTAACTCATGACTACTTTAAGAAGGGCGACATTGTACTTGAGGTCCAACTGTAGGACTAGATATTTGGATTTTGGATTGGACATTATAAGTATATTATCGTGTAAAATAAGCAACCTTTAAGCAAACAATTGGAAATCATTATAAGTTTTGGAAATAAGTATTAGAGTCAAAAATTTTGTCGAAGCAGGTAAGACGAAAGCATAAATATGGTGATACTTTCACTTGTAGCATCATAGTCATCAAAGAACAAACCTTTCTATCTATTAACATTGGTGTATCTTCTTCTCCATTCTCATTGTCAAAGTTGAAGACATCATGAAGTTGGAAAGACCTAGATGTTCCACTAGAAACAACAAAACAAAGAATTTTGTTACATCATGAAGCTTCAAAATCATGGACCTTTCACTAATCGTATCAATATGAATACTACCAACAACAAAGCATAAGTCATTGGACTTATTTAATCATAAAATAAACAGTGAAGAGCTAGATGAATCTAAGTAGGGCCTCACTTTGTCTCTAGCGTGTCATTTTTCTTAGATTTCTCATGAGTGACTTTGGCAGCCTGACTACAGTCTCAAGCATAGCCTGAAATATCATTGCATTCAAAAAATTTAGTAAACAATAACTAGATAAAAAGGGTTGTCTTATATAGTGTCAAGGAAAAGTTCTTTGACAACTGAAAGCATATGTTATGAGAACTATCTATTTATACACATACATGAACGTGTATTGGTTTTGCTTTGATTTATATTATTATTGACAAAGCTTTAAATAATTACCTTAAAAACACATGCAAAACAAGCATGCCTTGTCGGGATAATTTTAATGACTAATATTCACTAGAAGGCTATTTTTGTGAATTTTTTGATCTGATAACATTTGATAATAAAAATTTGTCCCATTTTCTACATAACAATGTTTAATTAACAATTTGGCAACTTGCTATATAAAACACAGATAATCTTAAGAACATAGCAGAATTTTTTTTGATGAATACTATAGTGAATTCTTCAATATAGGCATCAAATCTATTCTGCCTTGTTCGTGATTAAGGAACAATGCTCCGTGCAATTAGCAGAATGTCTCCATCAATCAATTTTGTGATTTTGATGCATCCTATTCGGCCTCGTAAAGAGTTTAAATAACATTACACACCATCAAAAAAGCCCAATCAAATTAGATTTAATGGTTTGTCATGCTGCCATGTAATACAAAGAAGCAATCACTCCTCTGAGATTCCATCATTGGTCCATGTTAGTAGCCCAACACCTTTTTCATTGGCATAGTGTTATTTTCCAAGGCGTGCCCCGCCTTTTTTAAATGATACATTGTTGGGTAGTTATTAATGACCAAAGCCATGTGGAATGCTCCTACGACTTCAAAAAAGGGAAAGCACCTACTTCTCTCCATATTCATGCGCACCGCCCAATCTGCCACCACAAGCTGATCCAACAGCCTGTGAAACATGCAACCATTCCTTCATAGGTCCACATGATGACCCGTGTTTGCACAATCTTCAAATCTATGGTATCACTATGGCATACACACACCAATCCTTGGCTCTCATCATTTTGGTGGGGTCTATTACTCTAGCAAAGCCAAAATCTTCCATAAGGACCACTCCAACATTCAAAGCCAGAGAACTTTTTTCCTACATGATGCATGGTGATGGAAATCCACCCATATAGTGCTCCAAAGTGTTGTACTACGCGACAGACTTTAATGGAACTTGTACAAGCAGCCTACACAATAAAGTCCAATCACCAACAAGAGAATTCATGGTGTCAAATTTGAAAAAAACATCACCATTTCCTCGACTAAGCCATAGAATTCAACTTCTATTTTGGGGTGAAAATATCATTGTGGGTGGCATTTCTCTATGCCCATTTGTAGTTTAGATGCAGTTTCTTACAACTGAACTACTAAGCCTAATGTAAAAACAAAGTCTCAGGTTAATTGACAAGCAACTGAGCTTTTGAGCTTGATGCTTGTTCTCAATATTGACCTACTGAGAGCTACATAAGGGAGCCTCTATGCATGTTTCCAAAAGAGATTGTATTCCATGTAATATTTAAGTGGCAATGAACTAAATATAAGAAACCATTTGCCACAAGATTTTGATTAGTGTCTTTGTTCATTTCTAAATCGTTGCGAATGTATACTCTTCTGTTGATTATCGTATCATGAGTTGTTAAGCTTTGCTCTAGTTCTAAGGATGTAAATGTCTAGCATGAGCCTTTTTCTACATTATTTTCTTTCTATAGTCTCCTTCCCTTTCCTTGCATTACTTTAGGCTTAGCTTAAGACAAATAAGAAGCCGACCTTTTAATCCTAGAGATTGACTTGCCGGTCACATCCCACACCAACTGGACTCTCCAAATGTTTATGGTCACGCACAGCGCACTGATTTAGATCAAGACCAAAGACCAAATCAACAAATACCAATGTAAAATAACTAGAGTTTCTTGATTATTATAATATCAGATCTTGCTATTAACTTCAGAAATAAAGAACTGGTAAACTGAAAATCAGAATTTACACCCTCACACCCAAAAAGAAATTTTTACTTGAACACTTGCTTAAAGCAAGAGAATTAGAGCTCCACAAAGTTTCACTTTATTGCAAAATCAATGTCCTCATGCCCCTGTCCATAAACAGGTCAATGGAATAGGATTTACCCAGGACTTTAGGGACAGATCTACAATATATGACAGTCGATTTTCTGATCTGCAACCAAATAAAGCATGTTGGGTGTAGTCGCCTGGAAAAGTGAGCTCACAGTAATGGAATTGAAACGTGCAACCTTCAACAATGGACTCCTAAATCACCATCATACTGAGTTAAGTCGCCTTCAGTGAGTGAATGCATAAGTCTACTCATAGGTTACTCAGATTATATCCGCCCAACACCCTTCTCATAGAAGGGTTTCCAGATCTGCAGTCGACTGGGGACAAAGATCTCTAGACATGCCTGGTAATAGCTGATGGGGACTGTAGTAGATAACTGTAGGACATTATGTGGTGTTAAACCTCTAATTTATCCTCCCATTTTTGCGCCAGATGCCTCTGTGAACAAACCTGCAATGGATTAACGGTGAGCAGATTTGAAGAGTAGAATGTATAAAAGCTTTAAGGAGGGTTAGGGGTTGCATCATAACCTACTTGCCCACCCAACAGTGTTTCCGTCCTGCTAAAGTGACAATGGGACAATAGAACGACAAGCATTTCATTGCTATCTGGGCGAATTTCTTCAGGAGGCTATTATTATTGGTAGACAAACAAAATATGATGAAGGCTAAACAAATCTCTGAGAAGAATAAAACGTCACCTAAGACCAAGAGACACAACTCCCCATACCAAGTCCGTTCCCAGGCTATAAGACATGGACAATATTTCCGGCTTGCAGAAGTGTATAAAAATAAAACAATTCACAGGAATAGGAAGCCCCAATAGAAATTGCGATTCAACAAAGTAGTGATCTATCATATTACGTATTATTGTGCATATCGGGTGAAGAAGAGATTAAACAATTGGGAAACCCGAAATCACAAGCATACAGGTGAGATTGCTCACTTTGCTTTAATACATAGTTTCCATAATCAGACATAATGATGCCGCATGAACTTCCGGCCCCAGCTTCAGTTGATTATTGAATATGATATCTAGTCTTGTCCGCTAAGATGTATAACTTGCTTCTAACACATCTGATGGATCAATATTGAGCAAATAGATTCATGGCGAGTGGAATTAAATCTGGGCAGACTGTGACGATTATAACCGCCATTGTTTATCTTCTGCAGGAATGATGACTATCTGTGATTGTTGTCTGGGTCTTAACAATTAAATCGAATTAATGTTAGTGTTGTAGGCTGCATTCAACAAAGGTTATAATGAGCATTTAGACATGGATACTACTTAATCTATTTCTGCACTTTAAAAAACTCTCATGCTAGAACCCATCGATACTGTATGCATATATTGACTGAACCAAATGGTAGGACTGCATTAATCTGTAGAATGTGGTAGATAATCAATGGACATGAATATAGTTATATTGTCTTTGCACTCTGGTATATTATCACACTGAATTATATACTCATGTTGGACTCTTCAGAACATACTAAGTGAAAATGCAACCAAATCATTAATGGATGCATATTTGGGAATTGTTTAGAAACTGTCCAAAATAATGTATCCACACACAAGGAAAGAACAATATTTTCAAAAATAACAAAGTCAACAACTTTGTTGATATGTGAGGTATGTACAAAATTCTCTAAGAAGGGTTGTAAAGTTATTGTTCTAAATTTTACAACATCAGCCAATAGATCTGTATATGGGTGTCTACATAGAAGTAAAAGAGGCACCACTCAAAGATGAAGTTATTTATCTTCCAATGGTTACTAAGAATCTCAAGTTGTACCTATCAGAAAGAGTCCAAGACTGCCAACTTTTCAGGATGACAAAATTATTTCATGGCCACTCATTATCTAGTTAGAACAAACATGGCCTATCTGCTAGTGTAGATGGGTATTAATAGTTTGACCCTACCCTTTGGGATTTGGCAATTCCTCCGGTCATTCGTAGCTTTTAGACTAGGATTTTTTTCTCAACCATTATTTTTAAATAAAGATTCTTATACCATGTATAGTAAAAAAGTATGGCCTCAAATGCCATGTAGGCATCTTTTGACCTCTAGAAAAGGCAAAACCTCCTTGTTTGGGTATGAAATGCAAATTATGACTTTGGCATTTTTTCAAGCTTTCTATAAATTTTCCCTTCATATGCTTAAGTCAAACAAAATTGTTACAGGTAAGTGGACTAAATTTGAAGGTTATCATTTTGTAACTAGCTCTCAATTATACCAAAACTAAAGAGTCGTGTGTTTAGCATGAATACCTACCTCCTTTCCCAAGACAAAAGTCCTCCATTAAAAAACAAGGTGATTTATGGAATGGAACACCCTACCATATGTAAATTATTTTCATACTATGATGATGAATGTGTCATTGTTATGTAAAATTTGGTGTCCAAGTTGCTAGAGAGAAATATTGAGTTCATACTCTAAAAGATCACTCTCCTACTCAAACGGTTGTTGCATATCTGGTAGAGTGATCACCAAAGCTAAGTAGATTCCACACTTCATCTCTTCAAGAACCTTTTGTTGTGCCTTAGTCCAAACAAAATTTGGTTTGACTCCTCCTTTACTTGCTTAATTCAAGGGCTATGCAATGCGGGAGAGGCCCAACACAAGCCTCTCATAGAAATTTCCCACACCCAACAATATTCAAAGGTTTGTGAAGGTATCTAGGGAAAGCCAATATACAATTACTTGAATCTTCTCTGAATCCACATGCACTCCATCCCCATTGAAAATGTAATCCACACATTTTCCTCAATTAACATATAGCTTTTCTCAAGGTGAAGTCTTAAGAACCTGCAAGACATGCCTATTATGCTCCATCCATGTTCTGTTGTAATTGAGTATGTCATCCAATAGACAATCACAAAGAACCGTGTAAATGATTGGGAAACATTGACCATCATTCTCATCAATGTTTAGGCATGTCGGTTGACCCGATGAAATAATCAACCACTAAAGTAAACCTTCCTTCCTCTTGTATGCTAAATTCCACTCATTTGCTAGCCCAACTGGCAATTAGTAATACTCTACCTCAAGATCAATGTTGGAGAAGTATTTTGCACCTCAAAGTTGATACAAGATATCATCAATCTATAAGATGTTTGACTATCACTAAAAACTTGTTCTCGCATGCATGGGAAAGAAAATGCACATTTTTTAATTGAATCATGGAGGGTGTCATTGCTTGAACATTGGTTCAAATGTGATGGTGGAAGGTGATTTTATTCTTTAAGTGGAACCCTAGTCTTGGGAAAAGATAATTATTGGCATGAAGCCTTGGTGCCCAAAATTCAATCCCACCAAAAGTGGTTTTGGTGTAGGTTAGGTTGCCTAATCTTCCCCTACATTTTTGGTTAAAAACCCTAGCCTGATTACAATTGAAAATTCCTTGGAAGAAAAATTGGCTCAAGGTTGGAGATCAAAATTTAAAGTGATAATTAGAATATGAGTAGATGGTTTTCAAATACTAATCTTTGTTTTCCCTAGGTCATATGACAAAATCTTTCCCAAGGCAAGAGAATAAGAAGGCCAAGAAAGGTTCTTGGTGGAAAGGAGTTGAATCTAATTGTTAAGATATAATAGTTGATTCTATTCCTCCTTTGGCACTTTAAATTCCCACCTACAGAGGTGTCTCTCTCAAAATTTTCATCTCCTGCTAAGCATGTTTATTTTTAAAAGTTGAGCCCTAGTATCCTTTGGTCTTAATCTCCTTGAATGATGGACCTCTGCCTCAAAATCCATGGGTGGTGGGCCACCTATCTCTATTTGGGATAAGGATTCTTTTTATTTGGATGGTCAATTGATTGTAATGCTAGATCTCATTAAACTGGCCTTAGTTTTGGTTTGTCCAAATGAACAGATAGTAGTCACAAACAAGAAGTTTTGCTCAAGGAAGAAAGCTAAAAAACATATGGAACTAAGATCCCATAAGAAAAGGGGGTGGTTACTAATTGTAGCCCATAGATTCCCAAGTTGAGTCAAGGTTTTAGCTTGTTGTAAGTATTTTGCTGCTTAGGTGTGGATTTGAAATGATTATTGAAACTATTGTATGTGCATATTGTCATATAGCCCATTGGTTAGGGTTTTCTTTTTATTTTACTTTTTAGATCAAATTTGGTCAACTTTGGAGTCAAATCAGGAGCTGGAGTCGCATCAGAAGCGAGGTAAGGATGACCAGGATGATGTGGACTCTGGAAACAAAATATAGGTGGAACTTGGGGGAAAGGAAAATCTGGAGATTAACCTTGCAGCATCTCCCACCGGTAAAAATGAAAAAGCTAAAGGGGGTGTGGGGACCACTGTTGGCACTGGAGGTAATCGCAATCCCTGGACTTCTCTATTCGGTGTAAAACCTAATGGAAAATCTTCTTTCCCTTGAGTGCAAATCATTTTGTCTCCTGTAGGAGGTAAGTTTACTATCTCTATTCCAGATCTGCTCATTGACCATAATTTAGCTCTTATGGAACGAACTTTGGTAGGAAAGTTTATGGGCCCTAGACCAAATATTGAGGTGGTCAGGGAGTTTGTTAAAAATAAATGGAGAACTAGTGGGAAATTTTCTGTCACTGCTCTTCCAAAGGGTTTTTTCGCATTTGATTTTACTTGCAGAGATGACATCATGGCAGTTAGAAGTGGTGGTGCCTGGGTAATAAGGTAAATCATCCCTGGCCCTAAAGAATCGGTCCTCCAACTTAGATCTATCGGATTCCATCTTTGAGAATGTCCCAGTTTGGGTTAGACTTCTTGGTCTGCCCCTGGAGTATTGGAGTGAAGACATCTTTCATGGTATTGCTAGCTCCTTTGGGGAGCTCCTCTCTATTGATTCAATGACAACGGCTAGAAAGTGAATGGTCTTTGCAAGGATATGTGTGGGAGTCTCCCAGGAAACAGATCTTCCATCTTCGATTGAGATTCAATCTAAATTGGGTTCCTAGGTGTAGAATATTGAGTTTGAAACCATTCCGTTTGCTTGCTTCAAGTACAGGAAATCTAGTCACTGGGAAAAAAAATGCCCCCTAAATGCCACTTCAGAGAAGAAAAACTAGCTGGACCTGAAAAAAAGGCATGGAAAAAAAAGAGTGATTCAGGAGGAGAAAGGAAGGAAAACAACGAGTAGGTATTGGAAAATATGGCGTCTGATACTCAGAGAGTCTCTCCAGAGATTGAAGTGGTTATGGAGTCTAAAGGTGAGATCCCTTTTGATCATCATTACTTGAATCTTGTTAATACGTCCCCATCTAAGGAAAGGGAGTTCGATGAAGACACCTTAGTTAGGGAAGGATATCTAAACCTTTCTACCTCCTTATCCCAAATGACAATCCCTTCTGATAGAAACAAAGTATTCCCGGGTCTGGAGGACATCCCTAATGAGGGCTTGTCCTTGAAACTAAATATTCCTTTTCCCTCCCAATCTCCTGATAATCTTCCCCCTCAGGGAGTAGTGTATGTGACGGATCCTAACTCCCCAGAAAGGGTTTTGGGATCCCTTGAAAATCTAAATCACTCAGCAGATCTATCTAGTAATATCTTGTCTACTCAAAAGAATGGTAACATGGACACCCTACCTGGGGAACAAAGGATACCTACTGATAAGGATTGAGAGTCAAGTAGAGAGATGGATATCCAAGAAGAGACTGATAAAGAGGAGAATATATCAAAGAAGAAAAAAGAAAAAAATACTCAAGGGAAGACCCCAAGTGGCATTTCAACCAGATCAAGAGTCAAAATAAACTGTGGAGTAGTAAAGAACTCAAGAGGTAAAAAGTCTTCGAAAAAGAAAAGAGAGTTGAACAGTTTTCAGGATATTGCGGATGGCTCTCAAAAAACCATCCCGGAATGCCTTAATTCCCCTAGTATCTAATGAAGATTATGTCCTGGAACATAAGGGGACTCAATAGCCCCCACAAGCAGGATGTTCTTCTCAATTTCGCTAGAGATCACAAGCCGGATATTCTCTTAATTCAGGAAACTAAAATGCCAAAAGAGAAAATTGAAAAGATGAAACTTTTTTTGTGTTACAGTAACCAGGGTAATAATTCGAGTGGAGCTTCTAGAGGTATTGTGACTTTTTGGAATAGCCATACTATCTGAGGTGATCCGATCTTGGAAGGTACAAATCATATTTCCACTAGATTTACTCATATAAGAGATAACTTCAGTTGGATTCAATTGAACATTTATGCTCCTAATGGAAAAGGCATGAGAAAGTCTTTTTGGTTAGAATTAGCTACCTTTAGGAGGATTTTTGATAGAGAAGCTTGAAATGTTATGGGGGACTTCAACACTCCCCTAATGAATGGAGAAAAATTTGGGGGATCCCAGATCAATCTGGAAAGCAAAGAGGATTTGTAGAATTTCATTGATAATAATGGATTGATTGATATGGATCTCCAAGGAGCCTCATTTACCTGGTCTAACCGCAGAAAGGGGTCAGATCTCATACATGTTAGATTAGATAGATCTTTAATTTCGAATTAATGGTATTTTGACTATTACTATTCCCTTAGAGCTCTTTCTAGAATAGGTTCCGATCATTTTCCTATCAGTTTCATTGTGGACCCAATAAAAAAGAAGAGGAACACTCCTTTCATATTTGAAAAAATGTGGATCTCTCATCCTGCTCTAAAAGAAGAAATAAGGAAATGGTGGAATATAAGAATTCAAGGAACTGTTATGTTCAGAGTTGCTAAAAAGTTAAGGGAAGTGAAATGCAATCTAAAAAATTGGAAAAAGGAATCTCTTGGGAACATCTTTAGGATTAAGTATGATCTTCAGATGGAATTGGGAGAAGTTCAATTTAAAATTCAGAAGGAGGGCTATTTGAATGATACCAAGGAAAGAGATAATGACATCCTCATGAAGATGCATGACATAATTGGAAAGGAAGAGGAGTTCTGGAGACAAAGATCTAGAGCTCTTTGGTTATCTGCAGGAGACAGAAACAACAGGTACTTTCATCTTTTGGCTTGAAAACATAGAGAGCTATAAATAGAATATCTCATATAGAAGTGAATGGAACCAGGTATGAGGAGGAGGAGGACATTAGGAAGCAGGCGGGTTCCTTCTTTAAACACCTTCTTTTGGCCAGTGAGGAAATAAACCATAATGAGCAGGATTAGTTAGTGTAAGCTATACCAAGAATTATCAACTAGGAAAATAACTCTTTTTTGACTTCTATCCCCACCAACGAGGAAGTCAAATGGGTTGTCTTCTCCTTTGAAGGGAGTAAATCTCCGGGGCCTGATGGTTTCCCTTTATTTTTCTTTCAATGTCTATGGGAGATTGTTGAAGAAGATGTGGTAAATACTGTTAAAGAATTTTTTGGCTCCAAAAATCTGCTAAAAAAATTAAATACTACCTTCTTGGTTCTTATTCCCAAGAAACCTGGAGCTAATAATTTTGAGGCTTTTAGGCCTATAAGCCTCTATAATTCCTTATATAAAATCATATCCAAGGTCTTAACTTCAAGACTCTTAACTCTTTTACCTTCCTTGATTTCTCCTCAATAGAATGACTTTGTCCCTGGTAGACAAATTCTTGACTCTATTATTACTGTTCATGAGAATATTCACTCTTTAGTTGAGTCGAAGACTGAAGGCTTTTTATTAAAACTTGACATTTCAAAAGCTTATGATAGAGTTGACTAGACTTTCTTATTTAAATTTTAAAGGCTTTTGGTTTTTGCAACAGGGTCATCCAAATGGTTGAACAGCTTGTGTCCATGGCTTCCATATTGATTATGGTCAACGGATCCCCCTCCTTCTTTTTCCAGAGCACTAGAGGTCTAAGTCAGGGTGATCCTATCTCTCTTATTTTATTCACTATTATGGCTGAAAGTTTAGGCAGGAATCTAAAAAAGTTGGTTGACTTCAAATTTATTTATGGTCTTAAACCTTCTTCGGGCAATCTGGTGTGTTCCCATCAACAATTTGTTGATGAAACTATGCTTATGGGTAAAGCCATGGTGGCTAAAGGTAGAACTATAAAACAGTTGCTTGACAAGTATGAGAGAGTGTCTGGACAGCTGATCAATAATAAAAAAAAAACTCACTTTTTTTTTCAACACTCTGGATCATAGACAGGCTAAAATTGCTAGAATCCTAGTTTGCAGAGTGGATTCCATTCCTGCTACCTACCTTGGTCTACCATTAAGTTTGAAACCTCCAGAGTCATTCTAGCTCTTGTTGGTTGAAAGATTTAGCAAAAAGCTCGCGGGCTAGAAAGGAGCCCTGCTAAGTCAAGCCGGAAAACTTCAGCTTCTCAAAGCTTCTCTCGAGAATTTTCCAATCTATGCTCTTAGTCTTTTTAAGATTCCAGCTAAATTTGCTGATGCCATTGAAAAAATCCAAAAAATATTTCTTTGGTCAAGTGTTGAGGAAAAAAAAGACTTCCCTTAATTGGCTGGAATCTGGTTTGTAGACCTAAAAAGGCCAGAGGTCTAGGTTTAAGAAGAATCAGAACAGTTAACAAAATTCTCTTTGCTAAACAAATTTGGAGAATCTCCTCTTCTTCTGGGGAGTGGATTGATATCCTAGCTAGCAAATACTTAGAAAACAACTGCTCTTCCATAATTAAGGACATTCACCTTTTTCCCAGAGGGTCAACTTATTGGAATAATATACTCAATGGTAAGAGAATTTTGGATGATGGTATTGGTTGGCAAGTTAGAAATGGTCATCATACTAGATTTTGGGAGGACAAGTGGCTTTTAAAGTAACCCATTATAAAAATCAGTTCCTTTAGCGAATGGGTAGATACCTGCAAGGAATAGTTTGGAAATTATGTGAAAGATTATAGAGTGAATGGCAAGTGGGTGGACTTGTGCAGTGTTAGTCAGGCTTTGGCTCCTATCCAGTCATCTTTATTGGCTATTAGACTTAATTCTGAGCAGCTGGATGACTGTGTGGTTTGGTCTAATGATCCCTCTGGCAATTTTTTTGTGTCCTCTGCTTTTGCCAGGATTACTTCTTCTCTTGATCATCCTCCTTTCTGGTCTAAAGCTTGGTTTAAACTTTTGATACCTAAAATCAATATATTCTTCTGGATCATTCTCCAAACTAAAGTACTTACGATTGATAAGCTGTGTAAATGCGGATTTCAAATTCCTAATAGATGTTCTCTTTGTAAGATGGAAGCTGAATCTATACGTCACTTATTCCTCCATTGTTCTTTTGTTGCTTCTATCTGGGAAAAAATCATCAGGTTATGGAACATCCCATGGGTTTTCCCTTCATCCATTGAAGATTTCTTCTCTCAATGGAAAGCTCCGACAAAAAATCCCATGCTTAGATATTTTTGGGATCTAATATTCCCTCATGTTTCTTGGGGTCTCTGGAAAGAATGCAACAACAAAATTTATAGAGGCAAAGAAGCCATTGAAGGAATTGTCTTTGATAAAATTGTTAGATTTTTGAAGAAAAATTTCAATACTTTGGTTCAGAAGAACAACTTGTCCTTGAAAGCTGAGCAATTGCTATATGACCTAACTATTGCAAATGAGTGGAACATAAATCTTGTCCCGTCTAGAACCAGTATGACAGTCAAGAAGGATAGAGAGGGTGTTTGCTAGTCTTTCCTGCCTAATAGTTGGATCAAAGCTAATTTCGATGGTGTGGCTAGAAAGGTAATCCATGGGCGATGGGATGTGGTGGATTCATAAGGGACTCCTTTGGTAATTTCATAGGAGCGATGACTTCTCCTCTTGGATCCCAAACCAACCATTTGGCGGAGGCTGCTGGAGCTTTTGATATCATAAATTTGGCTCAAAGTCTTAACATTAAACATCTGTGGCTTGAAGGAGACTCTAAAAATACAATTGACTGCCTTAAGGAAAAGTCTCCCCCCTCATGGACCATCAAGTCATGGATTGAGGAAGCAAAGCTGACTTTGGCTAAATTTGAAAAAGTTAAAATATCACATGCTTATAGAGAAGCCAATGTCGTTGTGGATTTTTTCGCCACGAAGGAGTTAAGAGTAAAGAGGTGCGTACTTTTCTAAATGAAAATGATCTAAACTCTAATGTTTGCGCCCTAATAAATTATGATAAATCACATGGAAAAGCTACGTGTTATCCCTTTAATGAAGACAGATAAGACCTTTCACATCACAATCATTAGATTGTATAGGACCGATTCCGGTGACTTAATTTGCAAGAAAGGCCCGCACGCTTTGTGGGTGCTAAGTTGTGGCGGGGCCAATTTTAGTAAAGCTTTTGTCTGGGTCTACCCCACTGTGTTGGTTGAGATGGGAGGAGACAGAAAGCGTATTGAGTCGGACAACTATGAAACTCATATGAAAAATGCCAAGGCCTAGGAAAAAGTTAAAAGTGGTGGGCTACTTCCTTTTTTGGAGAAGCTCCATGGCTCTATCCAGGAGGCTACGAACCTCTTTGTTAAAAATTGGAATAAAGACAATTTGACCTTGTTTGGTAGGAATGTTGAGCTAATTGAAAATTTAATCCCTAAAGTTATGGGTTTATCTACTTAAGGGAAGAAGTTTTTCAGGGACAGGGCTTTTTCTGATGAATCCATGATTAGATTTCCTAAAAAAGATAAAGAAAGGTTAAGCCTGGTCAAAATTGCTAGTAGTTACTTTGATGCAGATTCTATAAAGACCATCTGGAGGAAGGTGATGCGGGTCATCATGGAGTACATTACGGTGGATGGATGTTTTACCAGAGTTTATGGCTACCACTTTTCTCTTCTCAACCACTTCTGCCACAAGGTTAGGATCTCTCTTCCCTATTATCTTCTTTGTTCCCTGAAAAAAAGCTTGGAGGATAATAAGAAAAACCCCAATAGATTTCCTATTTTGCATATAGGGCTTATAAGATTGATTGTCAAGCATTTCCAAAACATGCATGCCCCCACTACCCTGGATACCACTCCTGACTCTGAAAGTGATGACACAAAGCGCAGTGGGTCGAAGTACATTCCTAACCCTAGTTCAGCTAGAAAAGTCCTCAGCTTACATGCTGGCCCTTCTGGGAAAATAAACCCTACTCTCCTCTTTGGTAAAGCCTGTGTTGAGCTTGAGCTTGATAGTCCCTCCCTTCACAAGAAACCCTAGGCTAAAAGTCTTGTTTCCTATTCTGAAGAATCCTCTGACTCGGAGGAGTCTGATGCCAACAAAACGATGGTTAATGTTGAACCTATGCCGGATAAACATGT
>VDFB02362852.1:0-19731 GCA_007258455.2 Sequoia sempervirens | reverse complement strand
CAAAGGAAGCTGCTATTTTGGGCAGGGCACCTGGTTCAACCTTTCAGCTCAGAGTCGACCCAGTTCAGCAGTTTGATGATCAGACGGAGAAATAAGGAGTAATTAATGATTTATTAAATATTTAATATTTTGACTTTATATTAAAGTCACTTTATTGAAATATTTAAATATTTAATTAATTGGCCTGTTATAAAGTATTTATTATACTTTATAATAAAGTATTAAATTTTGACTTAATGAGTATTTAATATTCATTAAAATAAGGACGCCAATTATTAAATATTTCTCCTAAGTTTAAAAGTGCGAATTAAGTCATTTATTTAAATGATTAATTAAAAGGAGATTGGGTCGAATTTCTTCAAGGAGTATATATTTTCACTCAAGGCAAAATCGAACTATTCTAATATTATTATTCGACTTTTGTCTTTTGCTCTGAGCATTGGAGTTTGCAAACCCTAGGGTTTCTGGCAGACGAACGTTTCTGGAGAACGAAAACTCTTCAGAGATCGTGCATCGACCGGAATACCGGGCTGAAGCTGGTACCAAGATTACCACGCAGATCACAGATTATCATTACGGCTTTGGCCCCACGCCAGAGAATCATCATCAGATAAATAAGGCGACTTCATCAGAGGACTTTATTCAGAGATCTGGCATTATTTCTTGGAGGCCGTACCATTCTATTTGCTGCAGCAGACAGGCCGTACATTTCTGTACTTGCAGGCCGTACCTTCATTCCTTGAGAGATCCGCCTTCTGTCTTCAGATTCTTGCACTGTGAACTAGGCGTTGGGTTTACTGGAGACTTTACATTGGATTTCGAGCCTGGAGATTCCTCTGTTCCATCTAGCCGTACCATTTCTTCAGTCTGACATCTTGCATGCAGCCGCCATCAGGTTCTTGAGAAAATAAATCACTTTGGTACGGTTAATTTTCAATATTAAAAGCTTTGAAAAATAACAAACGGTGCCTTTAGTTTCGAAGCATTTCCCACGCATTTCATGCATGTATGACTTTTATGAATTTTAAGCAATTTCGAAAAAAATCGCAGCCAACATTTGTCCAAAACTCATCAAAAACACAAAAACCAAACTTCTGCAAACAACAAAATCGCTTAGGGTTTCAATTGAGAACCATCAGTTCACAGATAGCCCATTCGAATTGAAATTTTGGCTAAGTCTGTAGAATTAGGGTTTGCATTTCTCACGTCGGTTTGAGGTCAAATCAAGTTGGCTATTGAAATTTGAGACTAACATTGTTGTCAGGAGGACTACAAATAGGGTTCCATTGAGTTTTCACCAAGTTTTGGCAACTTACTATTTTTAGTAAGTGTGCAATTTAGGGCATTCTTTCAGCATTTTTGAAGTTCTCTCAGTCACACTGCATCCAAAATACATCAAGCTACTCGTCTGCAAATTTTGAGCTGAAACAAACAACTTTCTATTTTTAGCAAGTTCAACTTCCGGAGCAAATTTTAGGGTTTATATGCAGAATTCTTCAATGCATGTTTGGAGATTCCTTCTAGGTTTTCTGAAACCTACGCTATGGTATAACATGCAAAATGAGGCGATGACTTTCAGTATTCAGCCTTCAGAGGCTATTTTTTTAGGGTTTGCATGTTAAGATTTTCTTTGCATGTCAGTGTATTCCTTGTGGGTTTTTCGAGACCTTCGCAGTGGTATAACATGCAAACTAGGATCAGAACTTTTTCAGGAGCCGTCTTCGGAGGCTATTTTTAGGGTTTGCATGTTGGAGTTTTCAGCACATGTTGAGTGATTCCTTATGGGTTTTTCAAAAGCTACGCAGTGGTGTGACATGCAAAGCAAGATGATCAATTTTCAGGGACTTACTATTTTTAGCAAGTCTACCCTGACAGCTCCCTCCCAGCACATCAGTATCACAAATAGGGCAAAGTGCAACAGAAACAAGGTCAAACGGAGGTTGTTTGATATACATGCAAGTCAAATTAGGGTTCCCAGATTGGGGACCCAAATGAGGGGTAAAATGTAAGAATTTTTGAAAACTGGTGTATCCCACTGTGATCAGCATCTTTAAAGCTATCCACCGGTAAAATTTGAAGGCAAATGGAGCACTTGCTATTTATAGTAAGGCATTCCAGAAATAGGCTAATAATAGTAAATCAACAGCAGGGGTCAATGTGAATGGGCAAGTCATCCGATGAGGAGCACGTCATTCAAATTTCAAGTCAAACGGAGTTGTGGAGGTCTCAGAAACAGGCAGTTGCTATAAATAGTAAACCACCTTCAAAAACTGGCTAAAAATAGCAAGTCAGCTCAGGATGGCAATATGAACAGGTTAACTAGGTCATGAGGATCCTATGGTTAAAATTTTGAATCAATCCAAGCTTCAGAGATGTGAAAATCAAAAGGCTTACTATTTATAGTAAGTCTTAAAGCACGAGCAGGCAGCTGGAAAAATGGCTGTCTGAAGCTTATCCACCTTGACCTCCTAAGGGTGCCCAAGATGACTGGCAGAGGGTTGAAAAAGTTTAAGTCTGAACAAAATCCTCCTCCACCCTGAAATTGCGCCCATCTTCAAGCCAGGTTGCTAGAATTGTCTAAGGCACTGAGTTCGTCTTGCAAGACCCTCAAAATGCGCCCTCCTCAAGTTGGCAGTTGATAAAAAAAAATGCTAAGTGTTGAAAATATCCTGCAGGCACCTCCAAATGCGCCCTCGAGGAGAAATAAAGTGATAGAAGCTAAAAGTTTCTAAGGCATTGCTAAATCCGCCTCTTACCCCCAAATGCGCCCATGTAAGGTGGAGGTGTTTAAAATTTTCTAAAGCATGAAGTTTGTCCACTTCCACATGCTAAATGTTCCCTCAAGGTAATGGAAGCTACAAAATATTCTAAGGCGTGAAGTTAAGTCCTCCTTCATGTATGAAATGCGCCCTCATTCAAAGTCAAGATGCTTAAGAAAAATTCTAAGTCAAGGCTTTATCCTCCTCCACTATCAAAATGCGCCCAAAGTTTATCCTTCTCCCTATGAGAAATGCGCCCATGCTTGATAAAGTCAAAGAGGTCAAGGCGTTTATCCTCCTCCATGAGTGAAATGCGCCCATCTCAAGTGCAAGGTAAAGATGAAAGTAAAGGTGATTATAAAATTACTAAGGCATGCAAATTTGAAGCTCAACCTATCAAATGCGCCTTAGACTAGACAAGAAGTTGCTAAGGCGTTGAAATTTGAAGTAGATGCCTTCAAATGCACCTTGCCTTGCATGGAAAATTCAAGAAATATTCAAGGCGTGGAAACTTGAAGTCCCCCCCTTTGAATGCGCCTTTGACTGGAGAAAAACTTGGAATATTCAAAAGCATGCATGAAGTGGGCCCCATCCCATACGCCTTGACTTGTGATGGAGGTGTTCTACATTTGAAGTTTGACCCCATGCATGCGCCTTAGCTATTTAAGGAGGCCTTGAGGAATCTTTAAGTCATTCAAAATTTGAAGTGGGTCCCTTTGATGTACACCTTGACTTATGGAGAGCTAGAGAAAAGTTAAGCATAGAAAACTTGAAGCTCTACCCCTCATGTGCGCCTACCTCAAGGAGTTGATAAGAAACTTTCTAAGTGTCACAAAATGGATGTAGAGGGGGTGAAATGCGCCCACCTTGTAGAGGGATCTCAAGAACTTTCTAAGGCATTAAAAATCAAAGCTTCAGCACTCATATGCGCCCAAGTAAAAAAAGAGTAATATGTGGGCTAGGAAATTTTCTAAAGTAAGGAATTGGAAGTGCAGAGGGCTAAATGCGCCCAAATGCCAAGAGGTGGCTTGAAATTTTTTAAGACAAGCAAAAATGGAAGTTCATTCGCCCATGCTAGTGATGTTATTTGAAATTTTTCTAAGGCATAAAATTCCACCTCTAGGGGAAAATATGCCTGAGCTTGAAGAAGTGATAAAAATTTTAGAGGCATGGGTAAAATTGGCTTAGATAAGTCAGAAGGTGCCAGCTTCACGAAGGTGATAAATATTTTCAAAGCAGTGCAAGAATATAAGCCCAGGGATGAAGAATGGAAATAAATTTGATAAGTAAAAATTTTTCTAAGGTTTAAAATTCAAAAATTAAATGTACCCCTTCGTTTGTAGACACATGAATTCGGCGCTTTCTGAAGGGAATTTTCTTCTGGGTATCGGACGTCTACGATGAGGAATGGATTTTAAGGTCTTCCACACTTCGCCAAGGCCTTCAGGATGGATATTTTTGATGGGCACTTAAATAATGAATTTTCTAAGGGGAAAATTTAAAAAATTTCTAAGGCAAGGAATAAATGATGACTAGATGATTTCTGATCAGGTTCCTGATGAAAGCAATTTTCTTGAGCCAGAGTTGGATGAAATATCAGAGTGAACACCTCAGCCAATGAAGTGAAAAGGGAGCAATTAAGTTAATATTTTCACAGGGTGATTTCAAAATGCTAAAGTGAAGTACGCCCAAGCAGAATACAAGATAAGTTGGAAATTTGGCTAAGGCATGA
This sequence comes from Sequoia sempervirens, assembly GCA_007258455.2. Taxonomy (NCBI): domain Eukaryota; kingdom Viridiplantae; phylum Streptophyta; class Pinopsida; order Cupressales; family Cupressaceae; genus Sequoia; species Sequoia sempervirens. The sequence goes on along the minus strand of VDFB02362852.1, from coordinate 15,240 downwards.
AGAATTTGAGGATGAAGTTTGTTAGAGGAAAAACGATGGACTCAATCAAATCCGGATATCACTCAAACCTTGGAAGTTTAAGCATGAAAAGTAGGTAAGTGAGGTAAATTTATAGTGTTCTGATGCTCTTCTCTTGCTTGTTTTACAGGGTGAACACCGAGGCCAATGCATGATGACTTGAAGTGATGGAGCAAGTAATTCAAGACAACGTTACAACCTTGGAAAAAGATGAAGTTACATGTTGAACCTCCTCCATGATGTCTCATTTGCGCCCAAGCCATGAAGGAAGATGATGAAAGAAACGGCTAAGTGTTGGATGTTTCTCCACAAAAAAACCTAGTATGCACCCAACGCAGTCGGGCGAATGGCCAACGGGAATATCCAAGAAAATTTTTCAAGTTCAGAACAAAGGAAAAGATGAAGGCTCAAGTGTTGAAAAGTTGAAGAACAACATCAAGGAGGAAAATCATTGTCGAGCAGGGGAAAGAAGTTGTCGCCTTGAAGTCAGATTGAGAACGTGCCTATCATATCCATTCAAGGAGTTGAAGCAATGTTGACCAAACTCGGTACGTTTGCAGTTGGAGAAGAATAGTGTGAACGCGTTTCCAGACAGGGATCTTCTAGAAGATGGTGGCAATTAATTGCTCATTTATTACTCCACTCTTCGTGATGGCGGTTTTTAGGGTTAGGGCTTATGTGGCTCGATCTGAGCCCTTCATTTGATTGTAATCTGAGCCGTCCATTGGACTTGGCCAGCTATAAAAGGGGCATCCCCCCCTCATTTGTACCTCATTAGATTAGACATTAGAGTAGAAGTTAGAATAGAGAGACATCTTAGAAGTAGCATAGCGTAGATTGATAGAGTAGTTTGAAGAAGAGGGAAAGTTTTCCCTTTGAAAACTTTGTAAGAAATTGTTGTGAACACTCTCTTAATAAAAAGAGTTTTCATTGATGGTGAATTTTGTCTTTTGTTGTGAGTAGCTAGCAAGGTTTCTTCGTCCTTTTGATTTGAATAGTAGCTTGCAGTAGGCTAAATTTCATTTCATGCAAGCGAATAGTAATAATGGAATGTGGTGTTTGATCTAAGCAAGCTTTGCTTATCCATACCACTAGCGGGCTCACTGATGGTGTGTTCGCCTTGTGTGGTCAACTGGAAACGTTGTGGACCCAACTTCAATCATAGTTTGAATGATGGTATGTGTCGTTGTGATGGTATCTTCATGTCAAGCAGTGGTTTGAATATCTGTAGTCACCTCCTTTGAAGATTGCACCGACTCCGTGGAAGCTGTCCGATGCAAGGCAAAGCGAAGTCCGGTTGAAGTTTGCTAAAGTTGAGCTCCATATCCCGCACTTAAGATAGAATTTAGACTTTCTAAACCTTGCACCCATTTTAAATTCAGCACTTTCTGGTTAGTATAGGAAACCTACGCCTCATTGATAAATCTGTCGATCTGCAAAAATCCCTTTCTCTGTTGTTGAACAATTCCATAAGTCCCCTTGAAATACCAGCAAATCACATTGAGCCAACTGAGACTATTCGCACTGAAGGAACCTTGGAGTTGAACGCACGAACTCTCTCTAATCTTGTATCATAGATTTTTTTGATCAAGAGAGAATAGGGTAGCGGCAACATACGTGTTGGTGTAGTCCACGAAAACATCAGCATTTACCAATCAGGGCTATAATAGGCAGTTATCTATTTTGTAATTTGTTCAAAACATGTATATTAAGCGGTGTATTTGGGTTTAGCTATAATTGCCAAATTAATATATCAAAAAAAAATGATCATTAAAAAAACACATTGAACTTCATGAATTTTATTCTTGAACCTTGATCTATTTCCATGAAAACTTTAGAGCAATAAAATAGCTGAGAGACTAATTACTTGTCTCAAGTAAACTACGTTCACTAAAAATGAAAAGAATCAAATTCATTCCACAGAAACAATTTATCGATGATACAATTATAAACAACATGGCACAACATCCCATTAGTTTTTCTATTAAGATAATTTTTCAAAGAGATTTGTTTAAGATGTATTTATGCACCTATGGATTCATTAACAAAATACAAAAGTTATGATAATTGAATCATAATTTCAATTTTATACAACAAATTCTTTATCGGTGGTTTCTTGCAACTAGATAATTTAAGTTCATGTTGATTGAGTTAGTTGAATTGATGTGACATTCTATGAAATTAACAATAAACTGTGTTTTATTTTTCAATGTAGCCAAATATGATGGAACGCCTGGAATTAATTAATTTTGTATTCACGAGTGCATTCGTGTTCTCAAAAGTTTTGATCTCACCGTTTTCTTTTAAGTACCTTGATTTAAAAGACTGTGGTTTGGCATCATTTCATGCAATTTTATTTTATCGTTAAACATGTTCATCTTGTTATTGTGTGGGGCTGCCTACTAGTGCCATAAATTCTTTAATATTTTGGGATATTCTTTATTTTACTTAGTAATATTTTATAAAAGTATTAATAAATCAAATAAATTTATGGTAATGATCAATAGATCATAACCAATACTCAAGTTAATCAAATCATGAATTCTCTGGAAGTACTTACAAATTTGTTGAAATAGAGGTTTCATCCCTAACTCAGCAATGACAATACCAAGGATTTTCGTCCCTAGCTTGCCAAAGAGCATGAAAGGATTTTGGCCTTCCAACTCTTAGCCCACCTTGGAGGGTTTTAGTCCTCCACGACCAAGATTTGGAAAAATGTCCAAACTTGATAAGTGCATGAAAGGGTTTTCGTCCTTCCAATTCTTGTGGACCCGGAAGGGATTTCGTCCTCCCAATTTGCAAGACACTACCTTAAATTCAAAACTGATCGCTGGATGTATTTGCTAGATTATTATTGGTTTGCCTTTACTAGTTAATATTTCTTGATGGATTGACAAGGTCAATCTTTGAACAATACTTGAATGCTTTTATACTTGATAATGAATTCCTGAACTGATATTTGAATGTGTGTCACTTTTGAATGAATTGAAGCTTGAAAGATTTGATGCTTGATGTATTCATAAACTTATTGTTGTTTGCTTGATTGATCTTTTTGATATTTCAATTGCTTGATTTCTTGATGGATAGATGAGTGATGATTGCTGATTGAATGTCAATGAACTGATTTGCCCTTTATATCCATTTCTTGAAGGAATCATCACCCTTTAATGCTTCCTTTTGATAATAATAATATATTCCCAAATTTATTAATTGATTCATTCCCAATTGATGATTTCTCCAGAAGCAAATGATCTTCCTTTTATATCTTATTATTAAGGGAGTCACAACCTTTCACATTAGGAGTCACAATCTTTCACATTAGAAGGAGTCATATAATATTTATTCTTAATTATCTTCTCCTTTCCCCCTCAAGGAAATTAACTCTCCTTTATACTTCATTGGTGAAAGAGTCACCACCTTTCACCATTGCTACCCTTGGAAGGGTTACAATCCTTCATCTTTAATTGGTGCCATAAAAAATCTTAATTTAATTTTAATTAAATCCTTTAATAGAATTGCTAGCATCTTGGCGCTACCTTTATTTAATCCACCTATGTTATAATTTTAAGGGGTTATGATCATGGTACTTGGTGGGGCCATGATACCATTCTTTGAAAGAGACTTTGATTAAGATAGATTTATCACTGGGGATACACTGAGCCCAAACTCAAGGGTTGCAGTAACAGCAACCGTCTTCTATAGTCTGTAATAATGCAAAACCATTTCATATGGTCCATGCTACTGCCAAGGTTATGTAATATCCCAACTCAAACGATGAGGATCAACAGCATATTGGCTGTCCTTTCCTTAGATTACCCAAGAGAAAGAGGATTTAGAGCATCACTAGGTAAGTATTGGAGTCTTTGGCTTGTTCTCAATTCTATTCTTAAGTTGTGTGCACGTCTTTTTATGCAACTTAAGTGAACTTAAGTTATTTTAAGTTGAGGACACATCTTTTTAGGCAACTTAAATGACTCCCAGCCAAAAGGCTTAAGTTGTCCATTTTTTATGTACTTTAAGTGACTTTTAAAAAGCATGTGATAAAAAAGCAAAGGGGCTGTGGGTTTTCTAGGAGCTTATTGGTTCAGTTTTTAGGGTTTCAATGTGGAGCATTGGATTAAGAGGTGGTGAATGAAGGGTTGAAATTAATGCATCTCTTTGGGAGATATTATAAAACTCTTAAGGGGTCTTTTAGAACTCATTATATTGTGAGTTTTCTGTTTATTGCTGCTGCAACTTGGCTTAAGGTCTGAAACCCTTGAGTATCCCTGGTTTCAGAGAGACATATGAGCTTCCCCTAGTCAGAAGAGTGTGTTTCAATGGAAGAGCTTTGGTTTGTGAAACTCTAGCACATCAATTTTCAGGGTTGCAATTGTCTATCAGGTTTGGAAGCCAAACTGAAGATGAAATTCAAAGTTCAAGGTTCAGATTTAGAGTACCTTCAGCATGGTATTTCATATTTCTGTGCATTCTTGAGGACGGCAACAGAAAATCAGACCTAGTGCTGATTTATTTTGGGAGTTGACGCCATTTTTGAAGACGGCTAGGATTTGGTCAAGGTCTGAGGTATTTTGTGTTTAAATTTGCATACTAATTAGTTTTTTTCACAGAAAATAGAAGAAAAATCATTGTAATGCATTTCTGAACTTTCTAGGCAGAAATAACAGGATTTCTAGTACTTTTCCTGAGCTTGATAATACTCAGAGATTTATTAATTTTAGCAGAAAAATCAGATCACTAATCTGATTGTAAATCTGGGTTTATTGTAAAGATTCTTATATGCAAATTAAGTTCCAGATTTTTCTGTGCCCCAGTTTGGAAATATTGTTATTTTTCTATTATCCCTATTTGGGGATATTACAGGTTAATATTCTACAAAAGTAGCCCCTACTTGGTGCTTGGCCAGATACCACACCAACAATTTTAGTTGTGTAAGAGGACTTGAGAAGCTCGTCCATAGAATGTACTATCTCAAGAGTGCATCAACTCTCATACACTAGAAATCGAATGTTCCACATGGTCCCAATCACCTGTAATCAAAACTGTAGAGCTTAACTCTCCAAATGTAGTATCACTTAGCACTGACGGTATCTCTGTTCCTATCATTACTAGGTGGCAACTCCATATATGGCTCAAGGGCTAAATTTGGCAATTACCAACAGAAGACGACGAGTCACCTGTGCAACTCAAGGGTTAAATTTGGCCATTACATTTTTACACGGCTAACCCTTAACCGACAGAAGGTAATGAGATGCCCATGGGAACACAATCATTTCATCTCCATAACAATTATTTTCTTTATGCAGCATTGTATATCATATGTACATATGAAGAAAATTAGGAATCATCAAAATAGAATAGAGAGATGAAGATAGAGGAAGGCAAACATGAAACAACCATTCATCTCCTTTGAGAGAATGCTATGTATAGCATTTACATTAATAGTATTTATGTTACAATTTTGTATCTTTCCTTCACATCAGTTTTGAATGATATTGGATGTTGTTGAATCCTTGTTTAATATTTGCTTCCCCATATATCACATCTGAGTTCTAGCAATTTAGAATATTGTCCCTCAGATATCTCCAGGGTTCTGATCATGCACTGTGCTAAGATTTCTTTACAAGTAATTTTCAAAAAGCTTTCCATTAAATATGGCAGGATCTCCCCTATTTATGGGGCTGGTCAGGCTAATCCTCCTAAATTTATAGAAAAGATGTCAAGTGGGATCCTCCACCTATCAGGTGGTACAAGTTAAATTTTGATGGGGTCTCTAGGGGAAATCCAGGCATCTCTAGAATGGGATGTATCGTGAGAGATCATGAAGAATAATTGATTGGTGCCGCTTCAAAAGGTTTGGAGCATGGAACGAGTAATGAAGCGAAGGCACTTGTACTACTTTTAGGTTTACAACAAGCTCACAGCTGGGTTTTAAGAAGTCAGAAATTGAAGGAGACACAGATTATCATTAATGCTCTAAGGAAGAAAGGAACACAAAATTGGATAATAAATAAAATATTAAATCAAATGTGGCCCGTGATAAATAACTTTGAAGAATTCTCTATTAAACATGTTTTAAGAGAGGGCAATGCCACGCAGATGTACTAGCCAACTTTCATATTGATTAACTACACAAATCAACTTTCAAGGTGTGATATAAAATTGTGGTTATCCCGGAGTCAATCGATATTTCAGGACATACAGCTCCCATTGAAGGACACCTCACATGCTGTTTCAGCAGAGCATCATTAAAATGTATAGGAATCCTTTACCAGAGTCCTGTCAAGGACACGTCGCAGGCTTCAAGGAATCATGAAAAGTTCAGTTGCGCTGGTTTATAGCTATTTCATCTCCCTTTCTTCGTAGAGAGCTCTTAAACTATGCCCTTATGGAGACCAATGATAGGCTATTCACAAAGAAGCTTCAGATTTCTTTTCTGGGAGAGGTCTCAGACTTGAGAATAAAGACTGTTTTAAGAGTGAAAGCTTTTGATTATGGGCAAAACTATGCCCTTATGGAGACCAATGATAGGCTATTCACAAAGAAGCTTCAGATTTCTTTTCTGGGAGAGGTCTCAGACTTGAGAATAAAAAAGTGACTGTTTTAAGAGTGAAAGTTACGATAATGGCGCTGGCTATTAACATGATATTGGGGGACCTTTTTCTTTTGGTGAATAATCGCTACCGTGTTAATACCAACATTGCTGCAATGTTTGTTGGGGTCCTTTTGGAGGTAGGGGAAGTTGTTGAGGTTGTAAGACTAGTATACATGGCAATTATCAAACCATGGTGAAGATTGGACCTTGGCTCTGTCCTCAATCTGGCAGTCCTGGACTCAGATTTCCCTATTGGTAATGATTTATGGCCTTCTGTTCTAGTCTCAGCTGGGTCCCCTTCCAGGATTCCGTTCATCATCTTGGCAATTGGATACAATGACAGTCCACATTCATAAAATGATGAGGCTCAAAATGATGTGGACTGGTCTTTTGCATTGGAAATGGAAACAACAAACAGCTAAGATGACATGGATAATGGTCCCAAGGAGTAGCTCTCCAGAAAGTGCTAAGTGCTCTGCGTTCAAAATAAATATATTTACAGATGTATATGGATGATGATAGGAATTATAGTTGATGTAAAAATGTCTGTATTAGCCTTCGAGGATTGTGTTAATACTCCTCAACCTTTTTGATTATGGCCCTCCAAGTGAAGTTGTAAGCAACTGTTATCTTTTTCTATAAAGTTAATATACAGGTATGGCCTCAAGGTCATTCTTATCTATCAAAAAAAAACATTGTAGGATCTGCTCAAATTAATTTATATTTGAAATACTATATCAGTTGTCTCAATTAATCCAGAGAATGAAGATATAAAAGTGCTCTGGGAAATCATATAATTCTAGTCATTCATTATAAGAAAAATTACAGAACATAATAAATGTATTTTTAAAAGAAGTATATTTCATCACATCGACACAACAATAAAAAAAAAAATTACATTAGCTGAACAAAAGAATTATGAGAAAATATGTCCCAATAACAGCAAAGGATGAAAGCACCTGAACCATAAGGAACCATGCAAATTTAGCCTGGTATCATGCAAATTTAACATTAAAATTTTGGTTAAATCTTGCTTAAATAACTTGTCTAAGCCAATCAGAGAAATAACTTAATAAATTATATCCTTAAACCCTAACATATTTCTCGACAATGTTAATAAACTACCAAATAATTTGGTTTTTATTTCAAATAATCACGTCGGGGAACTAACTGTAGTTCGAAGCCATACAGCCATTTCACACACAAAGATTTATTAATATAATTCCAAAAATGCCATGGCACTGCATCCTGTTAAGATTTCTGTTGAATATAATATTCCAACAATACTAATTAAGCATAGCTTGACTTGTCCAAATGTTAGTAATAGGTGTGGATGAAGTCAAGACGTTAAAGTTCCTACATGTTTAAAATGTTTAAAATGAGTAAATTTGATAGCTAAGCCTTCACAAACTCTTCGATCAAAAGTAAAAAGAATTATAAAACTTACAGTGATCGGCCATGTCAAAAGTGGTAAACCCATTGTCAGCATATTTAAGCATGGCTTCCACCGCACTATTTCTCTCAATTTTACCCCAACCGCCGCTGGTTTGCCACATCCCATTTATAACCCTGCATATCTCTAATTTGTCTCCTCCCTGCTCGACCACTGCTGTCCACTCTTTGGTAGGAGAAACTGCCTCCACATTCAGCTGGGAATTTGAAGCTTTCCACCGACGCTGCTGGGCGCGTAAATTGTGCCTGTCAGACATAGCCGAGCCCGCTAAGAGTGGGAGAGTTGCCCTGCCATTTGGAGGACTGGAGATCCAGGGTGAGGATGCAGCTCCCTGCATTGTCATGATTTGATTAACTCGCAACATCTCCTCTGCTTAGGAAGTTTTCTAAAGATATATTATTTTTTTCTTGTTGCAATTGGATAATTTAGCGATATAGCTAGCATGTGGTGAGCAGCTCACAGGATTTTCTGGAAAAAAAATTATTTAAAAAAAAAAAAAAAATTGAAGCTTTTGGAGATAAACTCGAAATTAGGAGATATTTATTTATGTATATATAAATTTAATCAAAGCGTTACATAAAACAGTTCAATGACATAATAGAACAGCCAAACCGCTATTGAATGAAAACTTAACGCAAAGATGGTTGTATGAATATAGCATCAAGAACATTAAATCTGATCAATATCAATTTAGTGAAAAAGAATTAAAGACGGTGTTGTATGAAAAGGATAGTAAGTATATGTAAAAACTATTAATGAATAGTTAAAAAGCAATCTATAGATTAAATATAGTGTGGATTTAGTAGAGAATCTAATATATGAAAGTTTATGTTAAAAAATTTTAGAATCAATTAAGGGATTTTCTAGATGTTTACAATGTTTTGTTTGATTTAAGGAGATTTTGATGCACCTAGAACTAGTTTATAATAGTAGAGAGATTGGCAAGTTGAAGAGACAAACTAGAGTAGAAATATTGCATTTAATTCTATGAGGAAAGCAATAGGTAGAGAATGTCATCAAATAATAGAACTACAAATAAGTTTCACTATAAATTGTCTAAATGTTTCAACCACTACATTCTCTAAAACTTTGGAGGCCAAAAGCATGGTCTTTCATAACTAGTTACAAATAAAGAGAGCTAAAAGGGAGGACTAAAGGGCACAAGGAAACATTTTAGTAGACTTCAAAGCATGGCAATGATGGCAAGTACGAGTCACGTGAATGAAGTGGAGACATGATGCACTAGACAATTTGAGGTGGAGGAGTTTATGGGAGAAGCTAAATTAGGCATTGTTATTGCATTTTTCAGTAGGCCCTTTCAAGAATGTGTTCACCTTTAAGCAAACTTAATTGTGTAGAGTTGTTGCCTTTTAGCCTTAGTTTTTGGAGCTGTCGGGCGCCAACTAATTTTCAAAACACCTTCCCCACCCGACGGCCTAAAGGGTTTAATTTAAGTTGTCTTTATGTCGGTCTTTGCCAAGTTTGGAAAAGATGTTGAATCCTAAAGCAATTCTCATAACCTCGGCATACTTTGACAAGAAGGAAGCAAGTTAGGTGAAATTAAATTTGTTTTGGAGCTCTTGTTAGGTTCTAAAACCTTTGTCGATTCTCAACAGGGTTTCAAAAACCTAACTCATTCACGTAATAAAAATTTTAAAAGGCTAAGCATTTTCTTAAAAGCCCTTCTTATGAGCCTTTATCAAAAGGGAGCCCTAAAAGCACTTCAAAGGCTACTCTTATGCAAGATTAGTGAAGTGTGCAATGGGTTTGTTTCTAGAACTAAAGCGGACTCCTAAAGCAATTTAGGAACCTCACCCAAAGTTTGACATTATGCATTTGATCTATCGTGAACTATCATCTTGGCATTTTGAAGGTTCATTCAAAGAAAGAAATAAGAGTAGTAGAAGCAAATGTATTATTGAAGATAACATTTAATTGAATGCATAACCATTGATATACATTACAAAGATGGAAAATAAAGAAGTACATTGCAGAGGAAAGGAAAAGTATGGAACTAAAAGCAGAGAATCTCAAAAATGTTGCATCACAACGCCAAAAAAAAAATATTTATATGTATATATCCACAATATTTTTGGTATTACATGCCAATAAAGGGGGATTCTAGTACAAGACTTTAGACATAGAAGTTGAAGATGAGGATTTGGATGCCTTCAACCACCTCCTGGAGGCATTCAATTTGTGTAGGAGAGAAAAGATTCTCATTAAACTCCACAAAGTGGGCAAACATATTGAGCATGTTTCACTCCAACCCAACATAGAATAGGGCAACCACCTACCTTTCTTGTTCATTCTTCAATGTAGTCATGATGCAATTGGAGACTCCCACTAGACCAATGTGTGGATTCTCAATCAGGTTCCTCAGGGCATCCTCAACACATGGCAGATAAACTGGCCTCACCAAAGAGTCAATAGCCATAGCTCCCCACTCTAGCTTCTCGGAGGTGTGATTGATGTTGTAGAGGAAGTGCTCTAGTAAAGTTGAGTTGTACAAGTGCACTTAAGCCAAGAAATGCTCTCTAATTATCTTTTGAATCACTCCCTCCTGCACATTGTTGCAAATGAAGAAAATCTCCTTAATTTGGTCTACAACTAGCCTCTTCACTACATTACATTCCACTCCCTTAATGGAGAGGAAATCATTTTTATTAGATCAAAAGTAGTGTCACTCGAACTACTAGACATGTTTGAAACAAAAATTATCATTGTGAAGAATGAGAGTACTTCAGTTTGATTTATAGAATGAAGGGGGTAAGCTAGTGGAGTTCACTTGAGGGCAATTAATGATACAAGGACACTCAAGTTGCCTCAAAATTAAATAAATTTGGTAGTGATGTGATATTGTTCGGTGAAGTATGCTTTGGCATCATAGAAATTCTCTTTATTTAAATTACATGTATGAATATGATCTTAAGTGGCATGTTATTAATTACCGAACTGAGAAAATACAAGTTGTTCACACGAGTTGAAGGACACGAGGCTTATTTGCAAAGATTGGTGATTCATTCCCTTGTCCTAATCAATTTAAAGATGTGATGCAATCATAACCATCATCAAATTAGCCATTAATGCTTTGTATCTTCATTAAACAGGGATTAGCTAACTTCCTGCAAAATGCTTATTCAACAAAGTGGCGATTATAACTCTCCCAAGCTTTAATTTTCAAGAAGTCACTATCCATTATGATGTGAAATTGTAAATATGTTTTGATCATACTTTAGAAGGGTTTGAATTTTGATCCCCCTTTCACTTTGATGCATGAGTGAGAATTGATTTGAATGAAGGATCAAGTTTTGCAATTTGGATTATTTTCTAAAGATGTTTGTTGTCTTTGAGCAATAAATTTGAATAAAGTGCTTAACAATTATGAGTGATTTTTTGAGCTTTGATAAGTGTTAAGATATTCCTTCTCTTTGTGGATGTGGTATCCATTGGTGTTTCATTCATGTATCTTTAGTGAATGTTAAAGTTGCATTGTGTCAAGTCAAATTTTTATCAATAATCTAATCTTTGAGTCATGATATTGGTAGCTTGAAAATATTATTTTCAATTCAATTAGTATTTCTAAAGTTTATTTTCATGGCATTTTCTCCATGGCTATGGGCATGTGTTAGTTGTTTTTTCTACTTTCTGGTTAAAAGCATACCTTACTTTTTTTTAAATCATAAAATCAAAAATTTATATCTTACAAGGGAGTTGTACCTCTTAAAATTAAGAGGAAGATCACCAATGAAATGGTGATCCTTCCAACTATATAACAATGTTTTTACCGCATGAAAATATATTTCCTGTATTACAGCTAGACCTAGATTGGGTTAATTCAGAATAAGAAGACTTTATCTCCTAGCTAAACACTTTGGCTTGGAGATATCGAAGGATCACTGTAGAATATATGTGAGTAAATTTTGTCCTTGAAGAAGAAGAACTAACGCAATAGCTAGCTAGAAGAGTGGTCAAAAGGTGCCAAAAGATAGAGATTGTGTGGGACCCTCATCCTTGATGTAAACCAAATTAGAATCAATATTCTCTTTTAGATCATGACGCACCAAAGAGCTGATTCATAAAAGGTATTTTTGAAGTAAAAGGAGATTATCTCCTCTCAAAGGAAGGTTAATGACTATATGATTTAAAATTTTCTATGCTTTATAGCAGTTTCAAATACACAAGATGGCTTTAGTCACTCCACGACCATGGGGAGTCTATTTCGGGCCTCTAGCTCTATCTCAATACTCAGCCCTACCTCTGGGATTAAGGGAGAAATTTTTTAAGTTCATTGGAGAAGGTGTTCAGAATCTAGAAAATCACATTTGAGCTTTTGTTGTTGAATGTGGGACTCTTGGAGTTACAGAGGAGAATGTGTTTGTGCTAATTATTTTAGTCTCTGGTCAGCAAAGCAGCAAGTTGGCTCCAATGTTTAAAAGATGGGTGCATCACTGTATGGAACATATTGGAAAGAAAATTTATTACGAGGTTCAAACTAGTCATCGATACGTGTACTATGTTAATTCACCTCTTTAGAATTCAAAAAGGGGAACGTGAAAGTATGAGAGACTTCATCGATAGATTCACTCGAATATTGAAATGGATTCCTCGAGACAACATGCCTACTCAATCCAATTCATTGATCACTTTTATGGTTTCCTTACACCCCAAAATTCAATTCCACTTGTAGCGAAAAAATGTTTGTGGCTTTCAAGTTGCTCAAGTCAAAGCCATAAAGATAGAAGATGATCTACTATTATCGAGATACTTCAACCAAGGTCAAGATGGAATGTTGTTGAAAACAAAAGATTCACTTTGGAGGATGTTCCTAGAACATAAAGTGAAAGGAGGTTTCACCTTATGCATATGTATGCCCTGACCTAGTCTTATACCAAGAAGACCACTCGACCGAGTCTAGTGCTAATGAAAGAAGTGAAATGCATGACAGGTATTACGAACAGGAAGAAGAAGACTCTAATAGCTTTAATAAAGAGGAAGATTATTCTCCTCCTATTACACCATATTCTACTTCAATATCCTCTATCTTGACAAACAAAGGCATTGGACGATCATCTGTTATCTCTACACCTCCAAGAGTTCTAAGTGTTCACTTTCAAGATTGATGAGTCAATCAATCAGCTCATGACAATAGGTAGAGATTATGAGTGATTGGAAAATTTTGGGAATAGCAGCCGCATAAAGTTATCAGATAACCTTAATCCTCTATACGTACCAGCTAATAGCTCTGGTAAAAATTTCAAAGTCACAGGAAATCCTTTATTTCAATTTCATGAATCTAAAGTAGATAATTTAGAATTTCTTGACCTTGTTCCTCTTGACATTGTGATGGATGGTAATAAAGAGAGAAGAGTGGTGGAGAACCTAAAAAACATGTTGAATTAGAGGAGGGGGAAATGGAGTAGGGGAGGTGTATGGATAGTGTCTCTATTGTAGATGAGGCCCCTCTTCTTCTTAATCAAGATTTGAAATTTCCCTTCGAGCAACCCTTGTAGAGAGATGTGCCTGTCTTTTAGTTGGTTGGAGAGATTGGCAGTTCTAAAGCTATGCCAATAAATGAAGGTGGGATTATTGAATGGATATATATGAATCACACACGAATCCCATTGAAAAACAACACACCTACATTAGTCAAAGGCAATGGAAAGGGGACAACCAAAGTTTATGATGAAAAATGGTTTTTTGGTGGTGAGGAGGCCTTGCAAAGAATCAGTTATCATCTAAGCTCGTTCTAGTTTAACTTGATGCTCCTAAATGTGCAAATGTGTCTCATGCATGCATCTCTTGTACATAGCAGGTCCTATTTCTCCATGCCAATCAATGGTTTCATGTGAGTTATCACAGACAATTTCTATGGTAGGTGCCCCTGCCCTATTTTTATTCCTTTTTGGTTGTGTGTTGTTTTGGTGTCCTTTCCCTTTGGGTTTGTTTTGTTTTTGGTTTATTTTGGTCCTTCCTTTCAATATTCTAACTTTGTTGCCTAATGGATAAGAAACTGGTTTTCTATTGTGATTATGGGTTCATGTCTTCGTCCTTCGCAGTCCTTGTCCCCAGTTAGAGCCAATTAATACCGTATTTTTTGTAGCCCCTATCAAATATGTGTTCACCTTTAAGCAAACTTAACTGTGCGGAGTTGTCATCTTTTAGCCTTAGTTTTTGAAGCTATGTTGGGCATCGACTAAGTTTTCAAAACACCTTCTTCACCTAACGACCTAATTGGTTTAGTTTAAGTTGTCTTTGCACTAGTCTTTGCCAAGTTTGGAAAAGATGTTGAGTCCGGAAGCGGTTCTCATGTAACCTCAACATACGCTGATAGGAAGGAAGAAAGTTAGGCAAAATTAAGTTCATTTCAGAGCTCTCATTAGGTTTGGAAACCTTTGTCAATTCCTGAAAATGTTTTAGAAACCTAACTCATTCTCACAGTAAAACCTTTAAAAGGCTAAGCATTTTCTTAAAATCCCTTTTTATGAGGCTTTATCAAAAGGGAGCCCTAAAAGCACTTTGAAGGTTGGTCTTATGTGGGATTAGTGAAGCAAGCAATTGGTTTGTTTCTAGAACTAAAGTGGACTATAAAAGCATTTCAGGGACCTCACCCAAAGTTTGACATTATGTATTCGAGCTATTGTGAACTATCATCCTGACATTTTGAAGGTTCATTCAAATAAAGAAATAATAGTACCAAAAGCAAATGCATTGCTGAAAATAATGTTTAATTGAATGCATAACCATTAATACACATTGCAGAGATGGAAAATAAAGTACATTGTGAAAGAAAGGAAAAGTACAAAATTGAAAGCAGAGAATCTCAAAAATGTCGCATCACGTGAGATATATTTAACACCAAAAAAATATTATCTATTTATGTGTATATATCCATAATATTTTTCAATATTACATACCAAAAAAAGGGGATTCCAATACAAGATTTCAGACATAGAGGGTGAAGATGAGGATTTGGATGCCTTCAACCACCTCTTGGAGGCATTCAATTTGTGCAAGGGAGAAAAGATTCTTATTGAACTCCACAAAGTGGGAAAATATCTCCAACATGTTTTGCTCCAACTCGACACAAAATAGGGCAACTACCTACCTTGCTTGTTCATTCTTCAGTGTGGTCATCATGTAAATGGAGTCTCCCACTAGACCAACATGTGGA